>JAUESF010076563.1:0-13123 GCA_032274765.1 Malacoctenus tetranemus | reverse complement strand
CACACACACACACACACACACACACACACACACACACACACACACACACACACACACACACACACACACACATTCTGTGAGCAAACATGGCCTCTGCTACATCCCTCGTGTGGGTGTGAGGATGTTTTGCATCAGGAAGCTCTCCATCGTGCATTTAACAGGCTGCTCTGGTATTCACGTATCCGCGACCTCTGACCATCTGCGAGCTGACAGTCGAACTCCATTATCGCTTAATGTTGTCACTTGTTCGGCTGCAAATTGCATGAGAATGTGCCTTTGACGTCACTGTAAATATCAATGACACTGATACACAGAGAGGGAAATCAGGAGAGTTGAAAACTTGCAAGCAGCTAAGTTGGCTGGCTGATCCGCTTCAACATCATCCACTCAGCAGCCGTTTCCATCACTCCCTGTGTCTTTGATCTCCAATTGGCTGCCTGCTGCTGTTCAGTGTAGCTCTGGTCATAAGCATGGTTTCCTTAGACAGTTTTTTTTCTCCACCCAATAAGGCGTAGAGGACCCGGACACATGAATTATGAGTGACTCAATGGCAATGGGATATTGAGTGTTTCACATCAGACCCTCAATGGGAGCAGTGGCACCGCATAAAGTATTGTTTCTGAGGGATCAATAGGTTTCAGACAGATTACCGGGATGGAGGGGCTTAAACGGCTAACTGGGTGGGCTTTTGTGTGATGTCGGCTGTACCACGGGGGGTGAGGGTGTTAGGGAATGGGACATCAATGGAAGCCAAGTGCATATCAACAGGATATTAGTCCTGGGGAAATTTCTTTGCACATGTTGCTAGTGAGACCTCCAGCTGATGAGCTTCTTGTTGATCAGTGTCTGATCAGAAGAAGATGTCTTAGCATTTCAGTGACGGAAGGTGGGGGTTTTCATCACCACCTGATTTACACAGCCTTCCTTTCTGTGTTTTTTTATTTTTGTGTGTGCTGCTCTAAGCTCCGTTGTCATGTCGTAACTATTTGTCGGACAAAGTCATGTCACATTAGCCTGTGATGTGCATAGGCCCATCCCCCATTCCTTGTCTCCTCATCACACCTTTTCTTTGTAGTCACCCCACTCCTGAGTGACAGTTGCAAGCTTGCCCATATTTCGCTGAAACAAGCTGGGTGATCAAGATCACACATGCCAGCCAACACACAGGCAATTTTGGCGCTCTCGTGTCGGTGAATTCCTCTTCCATAGAGCGCAGGTTTGGGAGCTGAGGTGGCTGTTTGCCTACAATCCCAGTTGGACATGGTTAAAAAAAATGTAAATGAATAATTACTAGTCACTTGAAAGCATGAACATGTAGGGCTGAGCAATGTAACGTGCTTCTGCATAGCACATTATCATACCCCAGAGGCCTAGAGAGATTAAATTAGCGCTGTGTTCCACCTAATTGCTCAGCTCTAGCAAATTAGCATGCCCTTATTCAACCTTGTGTTTGTGAAATGCAATTCATGATGTTCGTTTCATGTTGAAATCAATGTATTGACGTAAAAAACAATGAAACTTTATTAATTCCAGTACATTTTATCTGTGTTCGCTGGCTCCGCACTGCACAGGACTCATCTCTATTGACAGACCCCCAAATCACTTTAAAACATTATTCTGGAGTAGAGGTGCAGGCAGGAGCCTCAGATCAATGCAAGCATTTTTTTTCTGGAGTCAATTTACAAAGACTTGCTGTGTGTTGATGGTTGGTCTGATGACACAGTTAGTCTGGGATCATCTTCCCTTGCGCCGTCTCATTTTGGGTCATTGATTCGTTTTGTTTCTCAGACTTTGTTACACCTTTTTTTTTGTCCCCCACACCCATTTACTGTAAAACCACAGGCGAAAGTTTAAATCACTGAATAGGACAAGAAACCAGTGAATAATTCCCATTTTGGTCAATCAGAAACAAATGTGAAATGACAATAACAAATGATTTTGTATGAGGCCCACAGTGATTTACTATTAACCCCTTGTTAAAACTGAAATTGAAAGAATGATAAACACAATGTCCTTTTATAATTGGCAAAAAAAAGTGAGTAAAAAAATCAAATGGTAAAATGGATCATATCTGTGTTGTATATGTCACTTTTGATGACAGAAACACAAAAGACAGAATAGTTTATGGGTGGGACCTCTCAGTGTGAAGTTGCTGACCTCAGCCTGCATCCATCAGGAAACATCAGTCTTGGTTTACAGCAGTTGACTTAAACCATCGCTCTATTCCAGTCAAGCTCAACGCCATGTACAGGCAAAGGTTGAACTCATGGTATATCCCAAGTGAGACACTGTTTTTGGGACAATCACTCTGCTGTGGGAATAAACAGACCTCAGAGAGACGACAAGAAAACAGGGCTGAAGTGTACAAACACACACAAAAAAACCCCAACCAACTGTCATCAGAAAACGTGAATATGCTGCATATATAAAGAGGGAGTTTGGAGTATACAGTGAACCCTCGATTATCGTGGGTGTGTTCCAAAATGAACCCACAATAGGCAAAATTGGCAAAGTCGTCATCTTTATTTTTTACAATTATTAAACAGTACTGTGTTCCATACTGGTCCCTTGCAGCCGTGTGGCTTCCACCTTTTCTTTTGTATGTCCAGAAGTTTAACTGTGTCTGCGAAAGCATCTTCCTGCCTTTTGGGTGCGTCCGCAGCTGCCTTTGTCAGTACATAACGTTTTGTCGACATTGTGGGTTTTGTCGTGGAAAAACTTTGCAAACACGTTGCTTTGCCGAGCCAGACGCATTCTGTACCGGACAGAGACGAGCAGCAGAGGAGATTGAAGGACATTGGCCTACAGACCCTTAGCCAATCACGATGCAGAATGCAATGCGCATTCACACACTGTAAAAAGGTGTAAGAAAACCCTGCACTAAACAAATCCATGAAACCACGTTATAGTGAGGGTTCACTGTAATGAGATCAGGGAGAAGAGAGCTGTGCTCAATATGGATACGCCAGACAGTCAGGAGGAAGCAAGACGATGAGGAGACCTGAAAAAAGTGACGCAAACTCTGGGGCAAAGTTCAAGGTGAAGGGTTGTCCCTTAACACACACACCCCACCCCCCAGTATGATGTGGCTCTTCTATCACTTCTTCAGTCTTTTAGGTTCATATGTCAAAGTTTGCCTTTGTCTTTCAGTAGATTGTGGTGGTGGAACTTGTGCAAGTTCTCACTTTGCAACAGAACCCACCTGTTGCAACATGAGAGAGCAACCAGTCTGCTGTAGAACCAGTGGACCATCAGCACTCCCAAACACACCAAAGATCCTGAAGATGTGAGCGTAAGCCAGTCTTGTCTGTCCTGAACAGGCTTTTATTTATAACCTTCCATCCTTTTCACCATGTGGATTTTGGATCCTTCACAGTCTACAAATCCCCATTTTGTCCAGTTTGACATAGAAACCAGTCACATTGCTCCTGTAACGTCTGACGGCCGAATCTTTGGCCATGCCATCATTTTTATTTTATATCCAGCGAATCGAGTGTGAAAGGTTCGTCCTCTGTTCTGTTTCATTCTCTTCTCTCCTTGCTCCTTCTCTTCACCTCTACCTTGCCATCTCTCTCTCGCTCTCTCACTCTCTCTCTCTCTTTATACCTGTCTCACTCTCCAAGCATTTTGTCAAGTCACCCTCTCATTCACACTGATTACTGAGATGCCGTCTTGGCCTGAAACAGCCTCCTCCAGCCAGCTTAGGTGAATCAGTTGCTATGGCAATCCAACCCAAATAACCAACAATGGCATGTTAATTACGGTTATTACTGTATGACGAGCGTTCCAAGAAAATGAGCAACATTTCTTTTTCTGTGGAGGGGCTAAAAGAAAGAAAATGTCAGAGGTGAGGCGATTTAGACAACATAATTCATAACAGAACCTTCAGTGCTCAAAGGGTTTATTTCTTCACAGTCTACAAGCCAGCACTACTGACCCTGGCTTTTATGGGGGGGGGGATCTTGCCCTCACTCTGCTGTGAAACTGTCCTCTGTGAATGCTTGAAAATAACGTGATGTCATCTGAGTGTATTTATGGTTAGAGTAAATGGAAATTATAATATACTCCATAATCCCATCGTGGGAGCAGGCATGAAAGTCAAATTATCACCATGTGTTAAATGAAGAAAAAACAAAGGCATTTGACTCTCCACTCAAGAGTCAACCTCCACACGCCGTCATGTTCTCAAGGTCCTTTTAGTTAGATGTGTTGTTTTCCATCAGTTCTTACACCATAGTAATTTGAGGTTGGCAGGTGTCCGGAGCAGCCTTCTCTACCACCCCGATTTCTGCTTGTGCATAGCATAACACAAGGCATGTTTTTCTCCACAGGCCTTAAAGTGCATTTTCTCAAAATTCACATAGCAACACCTTAATGAGGGAAGGATTGTGCTTTGCTTTGTAGAATGTATTCTTGATGAAAGTTCTATTATCAAAATTGTATTAAGAGACATCAAGGGGAAAAAAATGTTGATTCTTTTTTTCTCCGCCGAGTTAGAACCATGAAGGGCACCCAGTTTCCTAAAGTGTCCATTGGTGTGTGTGGGTGTGTGTGTGTGTGTGTGTGTGTGTGTGTGTGTGTGTGTGTGTGAACAGGCTGCTATTGGAGCTAAAAAAGCACAACAAAAAACTTGTTAATTTAAAGCTATAGAATTCAAGTTCATAAACAAGGTTTGTTAGTTTAATAAGAGGCATTAAAGAGTAATATGCAAACCAAGGTCCTTGTGTAGAGTGCTCCTAGTGTATGGGTGGCAATCATAGACAAGCATTTAGTGTTTTACTATATTAATGATTGATTACGAGGGGGTCAGGTCCTGCTGTTTGAACCAAGAACCAATCACCCACACTGTGGTCCCTCATGGTGTCTTTATGTGGTTACCGTTTTCTCGGCTGTAGACATCTGCACAGGATGAAACTGTCATTTCCAGGACTGGTAATTCCTTACATTGTCTTTACTGTTTAGTCACTTAATGATATTGGAATATATCGTTCCATTTATGGATGTACTTGTGTCCCACTGCTCAACAGGCAAAACAACATAACAATCAAACATTTGCAATCAATGAATACTTTTTTTTCTGCCTCTCAGACACAAATGGACCTTGCATGCCTGCTAATGTACCAACACTGCTGTTGAAAGCTGTCTCTGCGTTAGTCCACATCTTCAACTGCTACTCTAGCTCTTAGGTATTTTTAACCGCTAAAAAAGCCTTTTATGACATACATGTTTACCTGAGTGAAGGGCCTATGCTCTCTGTGAACAAGAAAGGAAACAGGAGAAATGCGCACAAGAAGGAAAGCAGGATGTGAAGATGAAAACAGCCATTTCCAAAACGTCTATTTCTCTCACATCCAGCCATTACCGGTGCTAGCATCTCCTCGTCAGCTCTCTGGTTAATTAGATGTCTTACTTTATCTGCAAGAACCTCAATCGTCATTACATTTCACTTCAGCAGTTGGGAAATGAAGGGCATCACCCATCTCCACCATTTACTATGACAATTCTGTCATGCACTGTACTGAACTGCTCCAGAAGCTCGAAATTCAAGGGGGAAACTTCATACAATACCGACAAGTCACAGACCATTAGGGGAAAAAATCCCAGAGCTCACAAGCAGCATAGAACCCCGAGATTACATCAAAGATTTTGCAATATTAATCACAAAATTCCAAAAGAATCTGGCTAAAACAGACAGTTTACTCTCAAGATCCAACTCGGTCCACCTACGAATCTCAAAATGGGAAGCAGATCTCATTTTTACTTGTGACCACGACCTATGGACACAGATTTGCAAAAATTCATACAAAATGACAAAGAACAAAAATGTGCAACTTATCCAATTCAAGATACTTCATAGAACACACATCACTCATTGCAAATTGAATATAATGGGTTCAGTGATACTGATAAATGCAATCAATGCAGTTAGAACACTTCGGATACATGCTTTCATGCAGTCTGGACATGCACTCCAGTCTAGCTCTTCGGGTCATCAGTAGTAGATAAGATATCATCTGTCTTGGCTTGCAGGATTCCACTTTCTCCAAGCATCTGCCTTCTCAGTGACTTATCAAAGACCAATGTTCCTTTCAAACAAATCTTAAAACTCTACTCTTGCAGCATTAGCCATAGCCAAAAAAACAATCCCAGTTAACTTTAAAAATAAAACTATTCTAAATATCAGGCTCTGGCTTTACCTTCTAATAGAGTATATATCAATGGACAAAATATCCGCCAACCAAAGTGCTTGGGGAAAAAAAACTATTTCAGGAGAAATGGCTTTCACTTAGATATAGAAATTTAACTAAATCACCATTGCCTGCAAGTGGGGGCCATTAGAATATTCACACTCAAATGTAAGGTCACAGCAAACTGTTTGAATAACCTCTCTTTTTATTCTCTATTCTCTTCACCTCTCTTACTTCTTAGAACAGGAAGCAAGTCCTCCTGAGCCATGTAAGCAGGGGTCACTTAAAATATCTACGCGGGTTGCTAATGGTGACCCTGCACGTCAGACACCAGGCTAGCTGGAAACTCCCACGAACTGGTGAGTGGACTTTGCGGCCCCATCCCTGCACCCGCCATTGGCTTGGCACTTTACTGTCCCTTGGACTGGGGTCGGGGTGTCTCACCCCCTCCGGTACCCGTCAGGCTGGTCATGGGAATTCCGTGATCTTCATCTCAGTTTCATCCACCCCGCTGGTGGGGGCTGCGATCTGCTGCGGGCTGGGGGCTTTGGTGGGTCTCCAGTTTTGGTAGGAGAAGGACCTGCGGGGTCAGATATCAGGGCAGACCTTAGGTACAGTCCCTCAGCTCCGTGGGGTGGCTGTGGGCCCGCTCCTGACCCTGTGGGCACCCCTACAGGTGTGTGTCACTTGGTCGGGCAGGATGGCAACATCACTGTCCTTGTTATCTCCCCACAGAGCAGTCCTGGTGGTGCCGTGCCCAGGGCCCTGGATTCGCCTGTTGTGCTTCCACAGGGCTTGCTGCTCCTGAGATTTCTTGACCTTCGTGGTGGCTGTGGTGGGCCCCAGGCAGGGGGGCGGTGACTCAGCTTTGCTGCCCTTTGGGGGGGTGGATTCTGGGGTCATTCCATAGGCCGTGAGGTCAGCGCCGGCTGTGCCTGGGACCGGTCACACCCGGGGATCGCTGGTATTTTGAACCATACGTCCTGCCATTTCTTTGAGCAGAGCCTTCGAATCACAACACTTTTGGTTACCACATATCACACAGTGCACAAATCCCCACGGTAGGTACATTTCATTCAGGGTTCGAGTGCTTGGGTGGGAGTGGGCACAAGCCCTCAATCCACTTCCTCCAGCACTCTGTTTTAATGCATTCTTCATTGCGCTTTTGGTAGCAGGTGGGCTCCCTGGGAGAGGGTACCCATCCGGTGAGTCCACCCTGCTCCCAATTTTAAAGCACCACATACACATGCATCTGGGAGGGCAGACAGCGACACTCGGTTTGCTCACCTGGGTAGGTGAGCGCGCCGTGTCTTCCCCCTTGTCTGTTGTGACCATTTTAATGCAGCACATGACATATGCACTCACACTTTGCCACGGTGCAGGGGGTCGGTTTCTAAGTCAGGGAATTTAGGAACCCAGTAATAGGGTTGATGGTGGGTTTTCACTGAATTAACAAGGTTCAGCTCGTGGGGCCCGGCTCCTCGTGGCGGAAGGATCCAATTGAACATCGAGCGGTCGCGGGCCCCAAGGCGCGACCGTCTCATGGAACTGCTGTCCGTTGGCACTTGTTGGCTGGTGGGGGTAATCGCGGGCTATTGCCCTGGCCTCTTCCTTGGGGGGTGGTGGGTTGGGCTGGCGTTCCCCTGTCTGGGACTCGTTGCAGCCTCGGCTGGGGCTAGGGGGCTTCAGTGCGTCACTTCCCGAGGGAGGCAGTGGGGGTGTCCTTGGGTGTTCGGGGCCCGCTATGGCCGCTCTGCATCAAGGTGATGGGGGCATGAGGTAAGCCATGGTTTCATTTCTATCTTCCCTGCAGCCCTCTTTACATCTGGTCAGGTGCCTGCTAAGTGGCCACACATAATATGACTCAGTTTATATCCTGTATCTACTCTCACGTCATTATGTTCTTTACTCCTGTTTCTACTTACTCACCCTCTCCTAGCTCTGAACACTGGGCTGATAGGTTACACACTGCATGCTGGGCACATCACTTAACACTTGTATGTGCCCCCCACACAAACACACACTCTCGCAACCACTACCACACCTCTCTAGCCTCCCTTCTTTCCTCTCTTCCCTCTTTCTCTTGTCCTCCTTGCACCACTTTACCTCATGATAACCCCAGCAAGATGGCCGGAAGCCAGTGAGGGCAGGCGACGGTCACAGTTATGATAAAAAAATTACACAATTTTTAAAATTGCATTCATTCTATGACAAATTGACACCTTCCGAAATTATGTCAATACTTAAGAGAAAATGCGGACATTTAAAAAATAAAGATCCATCGATGTGTGCATATGTGCGTGCGTGTGTATTCGTGTGTCTCAGCGCTTCTATTGCCATGGCAACA
The DNA here is from genome assembly GCA_032274765.1 of Malacoctenus tetranemus. NCBI lineage: Eukaryota > Metazoa > Chordata > Actinopteri > Blenniiformes > Labrisomidae > Malacoctenus > Malacoctenus tetranemus. The sequence continues at coordinate 4,588 of JAUESF010076563.1, read as the reverse complement.
TGTTTCCCTGTATTACCCCCAGTAGTAGAGCATGAGGAACTTGCCACTTTTCTTACACCCACGTTGGGTTGGCAAATGTGTGTGTTGCTTTAGCTTTCTGATGCTAGTTTAGGTGATATGAGGTTTGACAGGGAGCCAATGTGGTGCTCTGGCTCAGCAGCTGTCCACCTCTGAACCGAGCAAACGGCATCACTTTGAAGATATTTTCAGTCAGTGACAAGGGTCATGGAGCCATTGAGCGAAAGAGGAGCATGAGGGTCACAGCCTGGGCACTGCGTGCTGTGGTCATACTCTCATTCTCGCCTCTTTCTTTTGGAGTGTGATTTCGGAAGTGTGGGAGACCGAAAGGGGGTGGTTTAAGCTGCTGTCACTCAAAGTCACTCCCTGCTATTTAGATTCCAATTATACCTGTCAGCTCGGTCTGGGCACCCATCTGTGTCCCTCTCTGCTCCGTGTGCCTGCGCCTTTAAACCCCTCACACACTCCACTCCGTTGTGTTCAACACGGTCATGCGCTCGTTCTCTTCTTTTATCTGTTTATCTGCAACCTCCCTCTGTGTCAGTCAGCAATAGTCTGCTCCTTTTCTCTGCCCTGCTAACACCATGAATTCACAAGCTACTTCAATCTGCTTCTTTTATACAGAGAAAAGAATGTGCAAGATTACAGATGTTACAATGTGAAAAGCAGCAAAGTGATTGCAGCACCTGTTTCAGCCTCTTGGGGGTGGGGGGTGCAGGGTCTTATTGCTAGGACCCTCAGCAGTGGGAGGGCAGGCCCTCAGCAGGCTGAAACCGAGTGACCACAGCCTATTGCTGCCATCTATTTTGACGACCAACATAAGATAAGATGTAGGTTTTTTAATCTCACAATTGAGAAATGTACATCAACAGCAGCAGTACAGAGATACACACATGACAGGAAAAATGTATGTTCGGTCAACCAACTGAAAGGGAATTGATGACGGCAGACACGGAAATCACTCTTGTGGGTTTGTTTATTTCTTTGGTTTCAATCCACAGTTTCGTTAGGTCATAAACCTGGAGGAATGTAACAAAACACACAAGTACGGCCATATTCAGCTAAAGTAAATATTATAGTGATAAAGGCAAAATAACTAAACAGACCCCCACCCATTCAGCCAAAACACAACCACGCAATTTCAAGTAATAAACTGCATTACCCAGATAAACCAAGGAACCAGGAAGTAAAACTGACTACATTTCCCATGATGCACCGGGCCACACACAGACGCGACACAGGTTGCTGAACACCGTTCGCAACAATTACATTTTAAATCGCTAGGTCACATCGATCGTTAAGCTCAAAGCAAGCGATGCATCCATTAACTAACAAAGAGTAAAACAAACAGAAAGCAAAGTTACAACCTGCGGCTTAAATGAGAGAGGGGAGATGACTCACCGGTGATGCACCGCCGTCAATGATGGAAAATGCCATGATTGTAATTCGCGCATGCGCCATTTAAAACTTCACTAGTCTCTCCCTATTGGACGCCGACTGATTGCACCCGATTCACATTTGACTAATTGGCTAAATGCACCAAAGGTAAGCTACCTCCCCTCACTCGCGATCCCACAGCAGTGGGTAAACACAACAATGTACATATAAGAAGTAGTGCAGACAGAGTAGTACAAACAAAATATAAAAATGGAATACACACGTTAGAGCTGGGCAATGATTAAAAGTTTTAATCGCAATTGATCACATGACATTTAACTGCATTGTATACACAAAATCCAACAATACAGAGTGTAAACTTTAAATTAATATTTGTAAATATAAGATCTGTTTATTGGATTATTAATCAGTTCAGGAGCATTGCACAATGTGGTTCTACTTGGGAGCATAGCTGGTTGGAGAGTCTCACAGCAGAAGGGAGGAAGGAGGAAGGAGGATGGCCGGCAGGCCAAGCGTGCGGCAGCCCAGGCTGTTGTGGAGGCAAAAACTCGGGCCTGGGAGGAGTTCGGGGAGGCCATGGAGGAGGACTATCGGTCGGCCTCAAAGAAGTTCTGGCAAACGATCCGGCACCTCAGGAGGGGGAAGTAGTACCCTGCCAACACTGTTTACAGTGGAGGTGGGGAGCTGTTAACCTCGACTGGGGATATTGTCAGGAGGTGGAAGGAATACTTTGAGGATCTCCTCAATCCCGCCGACACGTCTTCTGTAGAGGAAGCAGAGGCTGTGGACTCAGAGGTTGACTCAGTCACTACCCGGGCTGAGGTCACTGAGGTGGTTTGTAAGCTCCTCGGTGGCAAAGCTCCTGGGGTGGATGAGATCCGCCCTGAGTACCTCAAGTCTCTGGATGTGACAGGACTGTCTTGGTTGACACGCCTCTGTTGTGCCGGGATGCACCCTTCGAGATCGGGTGAGGAGTTCTGCTACTCGGGAGGAGCTCAAAGTAGAACCATTGCTCCTCCACATCGAGAGAAGCCAGCTGAGGCATGTGTGAAGGATGCCTCCTGGTCGCTTCCCTCGGGAGGTGTTCCAGGCATGCCCCACTGGGAGGAGGCCCCGGGTAAGACCCAGGACATGCTGGAGTGACTACATCACCCGGCTGGCCTGGGAACGCCTCAGGGTTCCCCCAGAGGAGCTGGAGGTGGTGGCTGGGGACAGGGAAATCTGGGAGTCTCTGCTGAAACTGCTGCCCCCGCGACCCGGCTCCGGATAAGCGGGAGATGATGGATGGATGAATGAAGAAGCCTGGCACAGATGGAACTTGAGTGAGTGAGTGAGTGAGTGAGTGAGTGAGTGAGATCATCGCTGCGGTGCACTTTGACTGTGAGGTCTCACAAAGGTACAAGCTTATGAGATTTGACAACGTTAATAGAAATGAAATGTTGCAAAGTGGTGTAATGAACTTACATTTCCATCTTTATTGAAAGGAATAGAGCTCATAAAAAGGGGCCCGAGCCTTTATCTGCTCAAAATTTGTCATGATTAAAAATCTGACATTTATTCCCCCAATTTGAAGATTGGACAGAGTGTCAATAATCTTGATTCATGCTGCAGTCAGAAGATAAACTGTTATCCCAACTGTATCCTGAAGCTCTCCTTTCCACACCAGAAGTGAAAGGAAAAATGGATCTGAGACATCCTGCTTCCATGGCAGATCTGAACTCCTTTTGTTGCACTGGGTGTCCATACCGATGGAGGAGACTGACTCAAAACATGATTTCTGGCAACATCATGCAGCTAAAGGTTTGGCAGCTCCAACAAAGCAACAAACTGGTGAAAGCATCTTTTGGAGGGTTGTTCACCTTAAATTACTCTGTTGTGAGGGTTGAGTTTTTGTAAATACGCACACACAATCATTCTTTATCAAAGAAGTTAAGGAGGGCCACCTTATTGACAAGGTCATCCTGAAACTTCTGACCCTGGTCACAAACTTATCAATCATCAGATTCTAATACAGGGATTCCAGCTAGGCTTTACCAGCTCAGCTGTCAAAGGTCCCATATTGTGCAAAATTAACTTTCTAATGGGTTTGTAACAGCAATAATTGTCTCTTAGCATGTGAAGAGGCCCCAAAAGGAAAAAAAAACAAACTTTAACCTCTCTCACTGTCTAGCTCCACCTCTTAGCAAATGTGTCCTAACCCTAACCCTACGCTTGTGGATACTGCTATTGAAACACCCTCAGCTACCCGACCCCCCCCCCTTCAAAATCTCCAAGGAAGCCAGCATTCCCCTCGCTGGGGCCGACAGAAGCAGACATGGCTAAGCTAGAGAGTAAAAACATGCTTTGGGGGCCTCATTGTTGATATTATTTATTTTGAAACATAGCATAATATTGGATCTTTAACATGCTCCAAGACCTCATTGCTTGTAACAGAAATTGTCCTGTTTCCAAACAGCAGAACTGTACGTCTTCATCTAACGTCTCTTTAAATATCCGATTTGCCAATCTGTGGATGAGAACACCCCTTGGGTTTCGTTTTGACTGCAACCCCAATTGTTCTCCTGCTGACTTCTCTAACTTGGAACTATTATGGCTGTTTCATGATAAATTGAATAGGAGCTGTTCAGAAAGAGGTGTGTCCCCCTACCACCCCCCATGTTAAAGCCATCTACTTCAAAATCAGGTTCCAAAGAATAACTTTTATCTAAATTAGATTTTTTTCTTCATCAGATGGATGGCAAGCAGAAAAAGCGATGAAGAATTAGATATCAAACTTTATGAGTGGACATCCAGCTTCACCGGCTGGGCAGCTCGAGGGGAGGACGGTCAAGAGGATAGATGGAGGGAGAAATCAAAGGAGGCCCAAGCTGTGGAATGGTTAGCTGGCTGGATGAATAAGTGCATGGATATGGATGGATGAAATGATGCAGAAAGGCAAATGAGGTTGCCCTACGGAAGAAAGAGCATTAATCAGGACTGGTGACAGTTGGAGTGACTACTCATGCTCCTTCACCCCCCACACCGTCTACTTGTTTTAGAATATCTGTGTTCCCTGACAAAAGGAGTTGGAGTTCAAGTAATTCACAAATGTATTGTGACTTGTGTGTGTGTGTGTGTGTGTGTGTGTGTGTGTGTGTGTGTGTGTGTGTGTGTGTGTGTGTGTGTGTGTGTG
>JAUESF010076469.1:0-13134 GCA_032274765.1 Malacoctenus tetranemus | reverse complement strand
TTCAGAGTGTTGTTCAGCATGGGGGTGAGTAGAAAATGAAGGTACATCATTGTTTGGGTGTACTATTCCTTTAAGAAGAGATTTTTCATATGAACAGTTGGTAAATGAGACCCAGGCGTTTTTTAGAGGACAGAAGGCAAGTTTCACGTGATAGAGGAGTTTGCCACCCAATGCACATGATTTTAGAGAGATGTTTCCCAGGTCGTCAGTGAAGACAAGGTTTTCCTCGAGTTTTCTTCATACCGACTTCACTTCGCTGAGCTTCTTCCCTCACCTGCCATTACAGTGAGTCAGACATTTCACACAGAAAAATCATATTTCTGTGGAAGTCAGGCAGTCTTCCAATTTTGACTACAGACTAAAGAATCCCAGCTACTTTTTTCCCCTGTTACAAAATAAAAGTTCAATCTTTTTCATTCAATTTCACGGTCTTGGATGCATTGATGCCGTCTGAGGCTTTACATATCTGTTTGGTCAATCATGAAACTGATGTGATCAAACAAGTTGTCTCATGCTGTAAGTTTATGATTTGCGAAATACATTTTACTGTATTCTTTACTGACGTTTGAAAAGAAGCCAGTTTTTTAGTGTTCGACTTTCCCCTCAGGGATGACTGAAGTGTCGATTGTTTAAAACACAGTTTACTGTCCACAAGTGCAGCAGCTTATGTTGTTGGGGACTCATGCAAGTACATCAAAGCACCAAATACAACACTTTCTTATTAGAGGTTCAATGAAAAGATATCACAGTTACTCAGTTCTTTGTCCTTGTCCCTTTAAGAGACAGGTGCACTTTTCCAACGGAGCACTGAGCAGTTTAAAAGAGACAAACAACACTTTGCATTGTGCCTGAGGAAATATAGTTTGGATGCTTCTGCCAAAAACCAGATGAAACTCACAGTTTTGAGGGTGCAGAAAACAAAACAAAACAAACAAAACTAATACACTACAAACGTCTGTTTCTTTAATGGTTGTTGTTCATTTTTAATCCTCTGCTTTTTTGGTGTGTCATATGACGATAATTTTTCAGGGCTAAAGATGAATCTGTGTAAACGCAATGAGGGGAGAAGAACAGCAAGGCAGAGCCAGAGGTACCTGGTGTTCTGACATAAAGAGGCAACACGAAAGGATTCAGAGGGAGACACCTGATGCCCAGTACAACACCTCAGCTGCCCCCCCCCCCATTAGCTTTCCCTCATCACTTACTATTCCTATCTCAGCCTCTGGTTTGTTTTGCCTCCCTCTTTTCTGCTCATCTCTCCTCTCTCTACCCTGATATATCATTTGGATTTGGCCTTTTGCTTACTCGTCTCCTCACTCCTCCTCGCTTGCTGTTTCTCCTCCCTCTTTTCTGTGTCTCTCTCCCCTTCAGCTGCTGTATCTCGCCCACGCCACCCAACGTTGCCAAGTCCAGTCGACATAAATCAACCTCTATGTGGCAAACAAATAGAGAGAGAGAGAGAGAGAAAGAGAGAGAGCAGAGCGATAAAAGGATGGAAAGAGGGAAAGTGAAAGCCAGAAGGCAGCCAGTGATCACAACTAATGCGGATGGACTGTGTATTGCATACAGAAAGCAGCACAACAGCTCCATTTCTCTCTTTAGTTTGTTACATCTCTAGCTGGCTTTGGTTTAATTGGGGGGGGGGGGGGGCTCATCTGGCCTCATCTTTACTCAGGTCCCATTGGTCTGTTGACGATGCAATGTCACTGCATGGAGAAGATAAAAGTGAGTAATTAACCTATAGTGGCGAGTGTCTGAATGCCTGTTCAGAAAGCTTCGGCTCCAGTTCCACGTATTCTACCCCACCCCCCAAAAAAATGCTGATTTACTCCTTATCAGTTCGACTGTCTTTTACCCAGTAAGCGCAAATTCACTCATTAGCAGGATTCACTGTAACATTGTTAAATTAACACAAGTCAAAAAAGTGCACTTGTAAACGGGAAGACTGGGAGGAAATTTGTGAGCAGGTGTGTCATTGACAAAGTCTAAAGGAAATCCTTGTATGTTTGCAATAAACAAGCAGTCACTAATCAAATTGAGTTGTTGTATGCTGTGTTGTTGCTTATCACATGTAGTTTTTGAGTGTTGTGGGTTGGTTTGGTGTTTTTTATTTTGAAGGGTTGGGATGGCCTGCAAAGACAGACAAACAGTCTGCTTCCAGGAGGAGATTGCCACTGAGATTGACTACATTATCTTGCTGGCTGCTTCACATGTTCAGGGACAGATTATCTTTACTGAGTAGGTGTTTGTTCTTTGATAACTGATCATTTTGTAGTGAAATTGAATTTTGGACCTTACTGTGAGAATTGACCTGGAGGTTATTCATGGTGCGGCCTGTATGATGGGATTAAAACCCAAGTTAACTCTGGTTTTATGTGGTTTCAAAAACCAAGGTGTATTTTGGAACTGGGAATGGGACTGTCACTGGTTCTGGCTGAGTGACACTGGCTCAATGGAGTGAAGGCCTTTGGCTTCTGAGACTCTGAGGCTGAGTTTAGTGTCTGACTGTTGAGTAGAGCGTTGAAGTGTGTGCTCGCTCAGTGCAGTGGAGATGTGGGTTCTGAAGCGCATGATAGGACTTTCAACAATCATCGACAAGAAAAATTTAACTAACATGTGATTACAAACATGGCAGCGTGATGGCTGACAGTGACAGTAGAGGTGTTCACTTAGCAGCATGTGATGAGTTTTGCTGATGTGCACTGATTAGCCAAGCAATAAACACACAGACAGGTTAAGTGGCCTGCACTGATAGCGTTGGTGCAATTGCAGCTGTCAAGACATTAGGTACTCTAGTGTAATTTAATGGTTGTGACTCTCACTTGCTTACTCTCACTCATCTTATTACATGTCATACGACACAAGTTTACTGTCAGTAAGCACTGTAAATCTTCGAGCAGTTATGCGGCTGCTCCATTACAATATGTGATGTAATACAACCAAACACATGAAACGAATCTGCTTGTAACTGTATGCAAGCACAATATTTCAATTTTAACTGACAGTCAGGAGAGTCATGCTTCAGCCTGAAGCTTGTTATAGAGGCACTTGCGAGCATGAAACAAAATGTGCGTAAAGGAGTATGTCGATATGAAAGGTGCTCTTTCCTAATCCCTTCATGTTACTCCTTTTTTTTTTTTTTTTTTTAATATAATCTATATCCTGCAAAGGCTATAGAATGTCCGGTAAACTTGGGCGTGTACAAATGTATCCCCGACATAAGGCAGGACCACCATCTGTCTCTCCAAGTGTAATGGCAAATCATTTTGCTCAGTTATTTGCTCCATCATAATCATTTGCATGTAGCGTTCCTTTTGCAGGCCTGGGACACACAAAACAGCTGCAGCCAGGAGACCACTCACTCACTGTAATCAAAACACATTATTCGCTTTTGTTTTAGTTATTGTTTGACTCCTGATGCTGAAGCTCCTTTCCTATCTTTTCTTGCATCTCTCGTTTCTCCCTTGCTCCCACACCAGGGGCACCCACACCTGCAGGAATCCCCTGTTTTTCACACATCTCCTGTTTTCCACTTTCACTGTTTTTCACTCCTTTTTCCTCACACTTCCCTCCTCCTATTTTTCAGAACAAGAAGTGGTTGCTCCTTTTGGGGGGGGGCACTCATCTCTCAACTATTGAGCTGTGGAGATGACCTGCGTCATTTTATGCTTATTATGCTTTGAATAAAAAAAACAAACACAAGATCGATCTTCTCTGGATTATATAAAAAAAAACTATTTGCTGATGATGTACTTCTATAGAAGTACAGGAAACTCCCATGGCCATGTGCAACGTCATATGTAGGAGGGTTGATGTACAACAGACATTTCGAGAAGCTACACATTTACAAAAACTCTTTGAAATGTATTTTCTAAAACAATTGTATGTGATGATGTTAGATACCAGTTTTGTGATTGATTCTATCAATCTGCCCTGTATTTTCATATGAAAGAAAAACTACTTCCAAACACTTCAGACATTCAATAGTTTCTGCTGCACTGTGGAAGCATTGCACACAAAAATAGTTGCACCCTGATACATTTGCAAGGTAGTGTAGCCACTGTTAAAACAAAAACTTGATCTCAAAATAACTGCCAGAGCTGATCTCCATGATCTCATTTAAACCCATATCCATGTTTTTCTGAACAACAGACTCTGTCATCATAAAGTTCTAATTCTACTTCGAGTAGCCTAGCCCTCCTTCAAAACAAACAAAAAAATCCCAAGTAGGTGAAAAGCCCCAACAAGTTAGCCAGTGCACCCAACATATCACTCAATGGATCCATCCAAACACAAACTAAAACTCCTCATTTATGATGGAACAGTCGCACTGGAATCAGAGGGACATCCTTTTTTTATTGTGACTATTTCAGGATCACAAATGTTTTCAGTACCCAGTGATGAAACCACCGTAGCTGCTTGGTAGCAAGTTCTTGAGGTCACTGACTGCCAGACTCTTACAATAACAAAAGCCTTTTTCACGTTAGCTTCATGTGGGAGCACAAAGGAAACCCCCAACCTCAACCATTTACATTTCCAGGACAACATACTGATGATGCAACCTGACTCACTGCAGGCATAAAAAGTAGAAACTTCTTGCAATAACTACAGAAAAAAACCTCAAACACTTCCAGGGACCAACTTGATATCGAGCATCTACCAGAATCAACATGTGAAAAAGACTTTTGAGTTTTCGTGGCCAATAACCTCTGGACACAGATTCGCAAAGATACATTCGAGATGATGAAGAACACCAAGTTGCATTGTATCCAATTCAAAGAACTCTGTAGAACTCACATCACTCAACACAAGAGGCAAGTAATGTTATCAAGTGACACTGACAAATGCTTCCAACGCACTAAGAACACTTGTTTCCATGCGTTAAATATTCCGCCTCTGCCAAACTTACACACACTGGGAGGGTTTTCCAACCAGCCACAGAGGTTCAGCCTCTATAAATGTCATGTTCCTGGTTCCATCTGCACTGATGCAGCCCCACAAGATCACAGTCCAGCATCACTGGAGTTTCACATTTATAGTGGAAGGCTGTGGTCAGGTTTGTGTTAAAAATGAAGGATCCCCTCTGAGCAAACGCTGTTTAACTTGGTCTCAGTTGACCAAGCAATGTGTCTCTAATACCAACTAGGCAACTCATTATGGTCTTTAGTGAAGTCAAAGCATGCAATTTCACACAAAAATGGATGCTGTCCACAGACCTTGACATGTAATGTCCTTCTGACTGCCTGAGCTGTCTAAGAGACTGACAGTTACAGTGACAACATCATTTCCAAGCTTTAAGAAATTGCCTGTGTCAGGATACAATTACTCAAAGCGTCCTGGTAACTCTTTACTGTGGAGCAATGATCCAGACATGAATACAGGCTGAATGTCTGAGGCTGACAAACCTCTGACTTTACAGGTCTCAATATGACTTCACACTGATGACATTTGACTGGACATCACAGCTGCGCATCACCGGTTTCAGTGATTCAACATTTACAGACAAGTGTGTTGTTTATAAAAAATGATTCTGTGCTTGTGCATCGCGCTTCTCATTCCAGGCCTGTGTTTTATGATACGTTGCTGAGAAGGGATGTCCCATCTGCACCGGCAGCATCGGATCGGGACAGATTGCAGTGATTCTGGATACATTTTGACTTATCAGTGCACATCACTAAAACTTGAGTCAGTGGTGAGACAAGGCCCAGCTGAAAAAACCTGAGCTGCATGCCTCACTTTTTCGTGATGACCCCACAGGCCGCTTAGTGACAGGTGAAGCAGCAAACACGAGGCCCCTACACAGACAGGTTGGAGAACTTTGCCCAGATGAATCCAATGAGGTCACTGAGAAGTGTTGTGGTAACTGCTGTGCATCAAAACGTGTGAAAGAAGCCACAGTCACAAAGAAAGTAAGGCACTCTGAAGTGTACCGCTGATTAGGACTTCTGAGCATGTAAACAGTCCCTGGGGCAAAATATAAGAAACATAAAAACTGCAGTGACACTGACAGTGATACTAAAACTAAAAGAAAGCAAACTTTGGTTGATGTTGAGAGAAAGTAGGGCAGCCCCAAATATGTCGGAGCTCCCTCAAAGAAAAGAACTACGAGAAAAGATAAACTTTGTCTTTATGGACAGTCCTATATGGACGCTCACTGAGATGTAGAAGTCTACAATTGTGAAGTGACGGACGGTCATAAGGTAGTACAGTACATCTTCCTTACCAATCTTAGTGACAAAATAACGAACCACCACCACAAACAAAACACACTTTGCTTTATCTGCGACTACATATCTGTTTCTGTTTTTATTAAGAAAGCAAATGGCTTTTATGGTAACGTAACTTCTTTTGAGCAACACACAATGACTGCATGTCAATGGGACACTCAGCTGCACATTGGTGGAAAGCGCCTCTTCTCAGGTCGATCAGCTGTGCTCCTCTATGCCTCACACTCAACACTGTCCAGTGGGTAGGTTTGGGTGGGGCCTCTCAGGAAGACACATCCTGTCAGCTGGTGTCCCCTCATGAAAGACTGCATTTGCCAGTCGATGGGGGAAAAAAAACGAGGAGCTTGCAGTCAGTCACCCAGCAGGGTGGAGTGGCTGAGTGTGCAAATGTGTCTGCGTGTGTGTCTGATGGAGGATGGGGCATGGTTACGCAGCAGGCGCAGAGCCTGGCGTGGTGTCTGCTCTGTGCTGTGCGAGCGCGTATTTGAGTAGCCGGACTGAAAAACATGGCTGACTGCTGGAGTGAAGCCATTACACAACATGGAGGGGTTGGCAAAGGGTGGTGTGCAAAGCAAGGTATGAAAAGTGTGCGGGTTGTGTACGCAAACAAAAACTGTGTAAGTGTGTTTGTGTCCTATCTCCCAGGAGCAGAACCGGTGCACGCCTTGGCAGGGAGCTCCAGCCTGAGCACATGACTGACAGCCAGCAGTCTATCAATGGGAAGACAAAGACAATAGAAAATAGCATTGCCAGCTGTCCTTGGTGTGTGCGCGCGTGTGTGCGTGCGTGTGTACTTCTCAATCACCCGAAACACAAAGAGATGGATGTACTATTCAGATCGCATCAACTAGCTGTTGGATTAGCCAATAATACAAACAAGAAAAACATATCTGCAGACACCACACAGATAGAAACTGATTCAATGAGAAAATTGTACTGATGAAAAAAAAGACAAGGGAATAAAAGGTTGACGAAAAACAACTATGTGAAATGGAGGGTGCCACACGTCCTTAACTCAGTGTTCGATTTGATGCTTTCAGTACTTCAAACTGTGGCGCATCTGTTCTGCTCACGGTTTGTAAACCGACCAAACTGAAATGAAAGTAAAGCTTCACCACACTGGATTCTGACAACATTGTGTGATAGAAGCATTCTGTCGGTTTAGCAATTAGGAGCATCTTGTGGTTTGTGAGGACGATGGGGACCTCTTCAACTCTGCTGGAAAGATTTCTAAATTTGTTGTAGTAGCAGCCTACATACACAACACAGAGATGTGTGTTTTCAGTGGGGCCGAGAAGGATTCCGGGGCCACTGCTGAGTGCACCAGGAATCTGGGACAACTTGCTGCAACTTTGACTTGTCCTGTGGAAACCTGTGGTTCATATAGTGGTCCTATGGGGTATTAACCTGGGACGGGTTGAACACCATCAAATGTTTAACAAGTTGCAAACACCGACGCAGGAATGCTAAATTCCATGGACAGATGTGTCGAAGGCAGTGATAAATGCTGTCACCGAGCAGCACAGCAGTCCTGGAATAAAAAGAGTCATCATGATATTTATATTATGGGCCGAACTACAGATGCTCCAAGCTTTCACAGGTAACGGTAACTCAGTGCACTCAGTAGAGCGCAAATCTCCTCTACCCCACAAAATCAGAATGTACCAAAACAGGTTGAGCTAACACCACAAGCTCATGTAAGGTAGTTACATGAAGGAGTCCTACAGCAGCAGGGCTCCTGAACGCATGGCTCCTTATGTGCACTGGTTGTTATGGTAACCACACAAGTGTCAGCAGGCTACCTTGTGACATAAGTTGTGCACTGAAAAATCAAGACGGAAGTTCGAAAAAGAAGCAGTAAAAGTGCAATGAGTAGTGAACATCAGTGCGCACGTGCCTGACCCTGGGATAGGATCTCAGCGGGCCGTTAGCGTCACTGCACTGCGACAAACAATGGTCAATGTCTCGTAGAGCCAGTGACACATAGCAACTGGCACCTTGATTCAAGTCAGTCGACTCCCCCTTCTCCACACCGGAGGAGAAGACTGAGGTTCGTTCTGTGTTACCTTGTGTATTGCAACAACACCAGGTGTCGTGTGTCACCAGCGGCAGTACCTCACAAGAAATCGGCTACCGTTCGTCATGCTGCAGTGATGCTATAGGCCTGCTGGTATCTGATCCTGACTGACGTCGCATGTTCAAAAGTCGATCTGAATCTGTTCGAAATCACCTCCGTGTGTGGTTTGGATCCATCTGGCAAGAATCAAAATCCATTTGGTATCATGATTTGAAATGTTTATCTTGATCGATCATTGATGCATTCAGGGGTAATAACAAAAAAAATGCTAATGTTGGAGTTTTGTATGCATTTGTCCTGTGTGAGGGCTTCACCACCTCTGCCCAAACAGCCAGCGCGTGTCAATTCCATCAGTCTCAACTGAAATGTGTCTGAGGGGAAAAAAAGACATGTAACACATCACACTGGACTAGGAAGCAGGGGGAAGATGAAACAGATCTGAGACACAACCTTGATGGAGGAAGTGTGATGTCTTCCATACCACAAATCCTCACAAGAAGGAAATGGGCACACACGTATTTAACTCACAGTTTCGACAAGCACCCGAACATACAAACACACACAAGCACATTCATATTCCTGAGGGCTTCAGAAATGGAAAAAAAAAAAAAAAACGTCGTACAAATGTCCTAGTGGCTGTCGCTATAGAAACCATTTGCTCCCCTGATGGCGATAAAAGGAGCAAATTGCTGAGATGTGGGGTGGAGCTAAGAGGGACAGGCACCTCCACACGCCTGCTCGCCTGAAGAGCTTCGTGCAGTCCCCACACAAAGGTGTCAAGATGGGGACATTGATCTATAAGCGGAATGTGTGTTTGTGTAAATGCATGTCTATGCGCCAACAGGGTGTGTGTGTGTGCTCCTTTTTATGGGTGATATTCAGAGTGGTTATCCGTTTCCATCCCCTCACTCTGCGCTCACACCGTCTGCTGGGCTGAGCCATGCAGAAGGCTGCTGGCATCTCCTCCAAACCATCTGCTGTATGTGTGTGCGCGTGCGTGCGTGCGTGTGTGTGTGTGTGTACGCGCGCGTGTGTGCGAGAGAGAGAGAGAGTGTGAGAGAGAGTGTACTCTGTCCATTACACCACCCAGCTTTAAGAACATGTCAGCATCGGAGTTCAGACGCTTATTGTATATATATGTATTTGTCGGTTGCAACAACTAAAAAACCGTGGTGGAATCTGCAAATAGCAAGTCGAGAATGAGAACAAATAAACATAAACACACACATTCTTTTAGAGACAACTCATGTGACACTAAAAAACTAATTATAGGTTCACTTACAGTCAATGTTTCAGCCAGTGTAGAACCTTTGGCCAAACTATTTAAAGGAGCAAACAAACAAGCACGAGATTCACAACAATATTGGATTAATGTAAGGATCCTGTTTTAAAGCATTCTCACTAAACAGAAGCACTCATCATTTACTTCCTGAGAAACTTTTTGGCTAAACAGAATCGTGGCTCTCTCCAACAGAGCGCGTGGGTATTTTGCATGGACTGCTTGAGGGATAAGAAGTATCCTGAACTGGAAGGAAAAAGGAACTTTGTGGGAGAGTCCATGACTTCGCCGAGACACTGCTGAGCCAAACAATGAGGGGAGGAGGAGAAGGAATACACCACCGTAATGATACAACTGCTGATTTGTTGCCCACAACAATTGTACACTTGTGGAAGGAATCCAATCACAAAGCTATCAAGGTACCACCACACATAGAATTGTGGCCAGCCAGTGTTCAGAATAGATTACTCCTACGTTGAAGATTTCTTACTGGAACATGATGTCGATGATTTTTGTGGTTCACTGGTTTCCAGAGCTAAGCTGTTGGGGGCACATTGCTTGTCACTCTAATCTCTTATCTTCCTCGTTTGTTCCACCCTTGTTTCTATGCCTATCCTTCTCACCACTCTGAGCTTTCCTCTGCACCCTCTCATTTTCTCCCTTCTCGACCACTTTCATTTCTCTCATCCACCCACCCTCCTATCTGCAATCCGTTTCCCGTTTCAAGGCTTTCTTCAATAAACTGCGTGAAAAAGAAAAGGTCTGAGGACAGGCTCAGGCTCACATTTGACCTGATAAAGTCTCTTTGAGCACAGATTTACAGTGGCCATAGATCAGCATGACATGAAGTGAAATAGGCTGTCTCTGAGAACGCTGCTCGAAGGGTCGGTATGACAGAGAGGAAAGCAACATGCAGGACTTTGAAAGGTCAGCGTGCGGGCGACTACAAGTCAGCACTGGCCCACGTTTGCATATTCATGAGTTGTTTTGGATTTTCAAAACGTTTGAACAGTGGTGATCAATACGCCGGTGGGGGGACCGTGCATTTTTAAAGAATTGCAAATACATAAAAAATCAACGTGTGTGCTTTGTGCAAATATGTGAGACAGTGTTAATCCCCTGAACTCATTAGTTTAATTGGACGGTTTACAGAGAGCTGCATATTGATCTGGCTTTTTTTCCCCTCCCAATGAACACCCACTCTTTCCATGTTCTCTGTACTCCCTCCTCCCATTCACTTCTCTATACGTATCTTCTCTCTCTCTTTAGCATCACACACACACGCACGCACGCACGCACGCACGCACGCACGCACGCACGCACGCACGCACGCACGCACGCACGCACGCACGCACAGATCTGGACACAGATAACTAGCCTTAAATGGAGACCACTTTCCTGTTTTTCTTGCCTGAAAGTTTTAAAGCATCTTTTACTTAAACGTAAATTTCCCACTTAGTTATAGCAATGGCCAAATATATCAGGTTGAAGGGGCCAATGTCGGATTATGGCCATGAGGATTCCTATAACAGCTGAGCAAATAATAATTAAGCAAATAATAATAACGGTGTATTTCGACATTGCACAACTCGGAGCCTTTCTGGTACATAAAGGCTCAAAGCACAAAGCACGTGGTTTGGTTATCTTCAGATCGTGTTGCTGTCATTTCGCCATCCAGCATCAGTGCACAGCCTGAGCAGCACATTCACATACATCATCCTGTCTGGGGCCTTGTTACCCCCCCTTTTAACGCATCCCGACACGCGTGCAGTGTGTCGAGGTGGGATGAAGGGACCATGTCACTGTTCAGTTCTGAGGTTATCACATATGGTGGTCACATTCAGAGGGTCTGCAACCTTTAAAACAACAAAAAAAAAAAAACCCAAAACATTTTTTGGGGCTTTCCCACAATAATTGAATTGATCTGGAATGCAATAAATCTGAAAACTAACAATAACAAAGCTTTAAAACATAAAAATTTACAAAGTTGCATTTTTGACAAAACTACTTATTTTTCAAACCACAGATTTTCTCCCATATTTCAAACCATATGTCCATATTACCATATATAAATACATCGGCAGTGGAAGAGTGCACACAAGCAACTCTCATAAAGCATAAATGAAGCACAAACACTCTGCCAAGATGCCTGTCCCGCTTTAACCTTGCACACACCACATTGTCCCAAAGGGACTGGCATGATTAGAAGGCCAAAGAAATGTCATTTTCATCACATTGGATCACCAGCTCAGCAGTTCGCCATCAGAATTGAATCACTGGGAGTTTGTACGTCTTTCCTCACCAGCAACTTTCATTAGAATCCACCAGAAACCTTCTGATTCATCCAGCACACAAATAAACAAATGAATGCTCCTAAAAACACAACCTCCTTATTGGGGGTAACTAGACAGCCACTGTCATTAGATGCTGGGAACCCGATCGTTTGCAGCAGGAAGACAGAGACATTGTCACAGATTTCTCAGCGATGGGAGTTGGAAGGTTTGAACGCTTTGTCAACCTTGTGCCAACTCTTGACTGCTGACTGTGCTAAAGACACGACTTCTCTAACGCTGTTTCCCAGCTGTCTGCAGACAAATGGTCCTGAATGACTCGACATGAGCTGAGAGCCACTGAAAAAGCGTTGTTTGCCCTGCTCACTATCTCAACGTGTCCATTGTGGGAGGTGAGAGAGGATTTAACAAGGTTGCTAATGAGCAACTTTGAATATTGGTCTTCTCTCGCCAGCCTGCCTGCCTCTCTGTTCCCCCACTCTGACTCACAGTCGGAGCTAATTGATAATGAGGTGTGCTGTAGTCAAAATCCAAGCTCATGCTCATCCATTCAACGTGCTTAGCAAGGGGCCGAGGCCCATCACCGTCTGCTGCGAAACACCCACATGCAGACACACAGCACAAGGTTACGGAGAGGCATACGTGTCCATATGTGGTGCTGCACACAACCCACCACACTGAACATCAACTTACTCTTCATGATTGATGTGTTGCCGTTGACCTTGCGGTAAGGGGCTGACAGGCCACTACAGTACCGGAGCACCGAGTCCATCACAGCCAAAACGTCCACTTCTGCACCGTGTCCATTCGAACTACCAAATGAACTTTGCTTTATCCATGTGACATTTATTCTCTCACCATTGTCTCCTGTTTCAGAGGAACTGGATTCCTACATGGTGCCTGCTAACTTCTTGTCTCCTTCTCTCAGCATTTAATTATCTCTTTTTTTCTCTCCACTTTCTTTCTTTTTCAGGAGGGCAAGTGAAGATCGTAGTGCCCCAGTGGAAAGGGCCGTACACACAGTGTGTGTGTGTGTGTGTGTGTGTGTGTGTGTGTGTGTGTGTGTGTGTGTGTGTGTGTGTGTGTGCATGCACACTCAACTCATCATCGCTCATCTCTGGCAGCCTTGCTAGCTGTTCCCCGAGCTACAAGCTACAGAATAAATACACTTTAAATCACCAAAACACACGCACGCACGCACGCACGCACGCACGCACGCACGCACGCACGCACGCACGCACGCACGCACGCACGCACGCA
>JAUESF010076439.1:0-13135 GCA_032274765.1 Malacoctenus tetranemus | reverse complement strand
ACACACACACACACACACACACACACACACACACACACACACACACACACACACACACACACACACACACGTGCACACATGCTTGAATGCCAGTCTTGGCAATTGTCTTAATGGGATAAGAGGAGACTATGGTTCCTGTTGGGGGGATGGGACTGTGGGAATGACATGGGAAAACACACACAAGTCGCATTCATTGCGCTAACAGCCGCGTTGTCGGTTGATTCAAAGCAAAGGTGATATGTGGGAGCTCGTTATCTCCCAAACACACCTCAGGGACATAAACACTGCACACTGCCGCTAAAATTATATGACACACTTTTTTTGGCAGAACAACAACTTTTTTTTTTCTTGCCAAACAAAGTGCAACCGAATCACAAAATGCAATGACTCATGTTTCAGCGTTTGAGGGCATTGTAGTTGTTTATTTTTTATTAGCATTCCCATCAGCCACAGCAGGACTGCGGCTATCCCACTTCAGCACAGTTTTGAAGTGCTAAAATGTTTTACTGATGTTAATCTTTCACACTCTGGTGACATAAATCCAACGAGAGCAGTGACACTTCAGATTACTGTGGAGAGGGTTACTGAGTTGGTTGCAACGATGAATTACGGCCAGTAGGGGTCGTCAAAGGCACAAGAGCCCTTATTTCCACCTAAAATCCCTGGAACTTGTTTTACTCTGAACCTTCTTTTTTGACCCGGGTGTTTGGCTCCCCTGAACCTAAAGGTTTACAGTGATGAAGCTGTGGAAGTATTCATAGAAAGTGCACAACAGGAAGAAGCATTGCATATGCATTTTAGACTTCATTTAGGGCCAATAAAATTGTCAGTGCTTTTATTCTGAAGGCTTCTGCTGATATGTGTTGGTGAGAGTGGGTCTGTTTATTAGTGATTGGCTTCGCTGTAATGTTTTGAAAAGGCTGAATCCAGAAGGTGGATCCACGGTGAGTTTTGGGACGGTCGGAGTCTGAGAAAACCAGATTTTAATAGTTGGCAGAATTTGCAAAATGTTGTGACCAGGTAGAAATTCAGAGACTTGCAACTAATGTGAGTGGAGGAAGTGAAAGCTCGACTCAATCAGGATCACCACAAGGCCCTTGAAGCCCAGCCTGCCCCACCTTGGTGAGTAAATGCTTCCTGTTTGTTTAAGGTTAACCAAACGGGTTACTAAAGTAACTTACCTGTTCGTAGACAAATCCTCAAAACTATATAAGCATCATTTCAACAACCACTCCATCATCAGGTGAAAACTCACCTCTGGGAGTCAGAGTTGTCGAAGAAAACAGGAATTGATTTTTGAAAAAGTGGAGATAAAAGCCCTCCTGGGCTCACATGATGGATGGATCCATCAGGGTTTGTTAAAAGAAGATTTCCCCCCCCACCACAGTTTTTAGAGGTAAACCTTCTGCAGTCACATCTCTTCTCCTTTTGATAAGATGCACAGTCTGAAAACATGCATGCAGTGGCACAACGGGCTTCCTGACATGTTCTCCTCCCGTCTCTCACAGCCAGACACACAATCACACTCGATCCTCCGATGACAGCAGATAGACAGGCCTGTGATTACCGTTCCACCTCTAAACCTCACAGGTATAATTGCCTCATTCCCCCGTTCATTGTGTCGATACAGAGATGTCAGGCAGCGATAAGTGAAATGACAAATTCAGAGGAGGATGCAGGGTGTCATATTTCCCCACCTGATCAACATTTCATCTTGATATAAGGCTGAGCTGAAGAGGAGAGGGGGGGGATGATGGATGGAAGTGAAAGAGAGAATAGAGAGGGGTAGACCACCACCAGCTATTATCTGTATGATATCTCCAGTTTGTCTTCATTACCCATGGTCCATTGCACTGGAGGAAGTGGTAATAGCTCATGCCTCAAAAGCATGTCTGGCAGGTGAGTGTGGTGGCACAAAGAAAGGCTGAATGTATAATTGCACATCAGGTTTAATATCACCAGTGACCCGTGAGAAATGTGCAGGGAGACGGAAATCACCGTCATTTTTTTTTCACACTGATGTTAATGAAGCCGGAAAGTCAATGAGTTGAAAAAACAGCTGTCAATAGTGACACCTTGGTCAACAGTTGAGATGTATTCATACTACATTAAAAAAGCTGGAAGGCATAGAGAGAGTCAACATTTCACATCAGTCCTTTCATGATTGGTCTGACACAGACCGTCTCACTGACACAGGAGGGGTCGGGCTGCTGCCTGCAACCCCTGAGATCGTTTCAGACGGTGAAAAAAAACCCCTCATCATCGGCTGTCAGGAGACAGCACGAGTCCGCTGTGTCCAAGTCATGTGCTCATGCCTCCTTTTCTCTTCTAAAGTAACAGCTTCATACTGACTGGTCACCTGAAAGCTGACGGTCAGGACGTGGTTGGTGGTTTGAAGCCTCACAGGCCAAACACAGAGAAACAGCACAGACCCACACGGGCCACCAGATCAATGTTTGAAGAAGTATTTAGGGAGTAAACTCACCAGATTCTCAGGTTCTGTCTCACCAAATCAAACTTGTATTTTGGCTTTTTCTTTTGTAACCCTTCGGTGGGATCCACATCTCTTCAAACAGAGCTATCTGTTGCTTTTTGGTTTGTTTCTTTCAAGAACCAAGAACAATAATATCAAAGCGCTCGTTCCACAAAGCAACATCCGCAACTCCATCCAAACGGTTGCATGGTGCTTAGAAGCACAGGTCGAGACTCTGATTTTAGTTGATTTCACTGATATGAAACTGTATTTTCACAGCGTAGTTATTTACAAGCGAGTTCAAGGAAACTTTTGAAGGCTCGTGTGTCACTGAAGCCCGTGGTGACAGTGATATTTAGTGACTAATAACACCATTCTTCATCCCTTTGGCATGAGCTGAGAGGTTTGGTTGGCAGGTTTCATTCACTACTGGGTGGCCCGGCTGGTAACCAATCAACACTCCTCTCTTGCCATGCATAAAAAACCAATGGACCTCTGAATGAAAAGCTTTATGGTGGGGTCATATCGGACGTGCTGGCATGTGTGTGCTTGGGCGCGCATATGTTGGTGACGCGGATCGTCGCACTCTCTGTCTATCGCGCTGTCATTAATCTGGTCCACCTGAAGCCGACACGCGGTGTCTGAGTGTAAATATTACCTTTTGTTGGGCACCAGACTGATTGTCTCAGAGGGGGACTGAAGGAGACGTGGACTGAATCTGGGCAGCGGATTGGCTGCAGCCCGTTTGTTGAACCTGAGTTTGGGATGTGTTGCACTGGGCTCTTTGTCCCCGCGTTTCCCCCCGGCTCCTTTTCTCTTTACTTTCCCTCGGAGTTTCTTTTTGTTGGTGGTGAAAATTGTGCATCAAGGCAGTCTAAAGCCTTCTCAGTGAACTGACCCGTGTTCAAATGTTCTGGGGGCGTCCAGTTGAATTGCTCAAACAAATTGCTGTTGATATGAAGATGTGGGGTGGTGTCTCCATTGAGATGGAGCTTTATACACTTGGCACGCCGTCAGTATTCCTGCACGCTGAATGGTGGATCTGGCGGCAGGTATGACTTTGTCCGTCAGGAGCCGGCGTTCATTCACCCGTCGAGCTCACGTCCAAAACATGTTGAACTTCAGAGTTGCCGAATTTCACAGGAATTTCATTGAAAGCTCCCGTCAATGCAGGGAGGCTGTTCTCCACATTTCACACCTCCTTTGCTTCAGAGAATCGACTCGTCTGTTTCAGTGAATGGGAACGATCGACTCGATGCTTATATAAATAGGGACATTGTTGCACCAGGAGAGGTTTCTGTCTGCCTGAAGCCTCTGAAATCACTGAAAACTATGTAGTGCACATGCCTGACCTGTAGGTGGTTCAGGCACCACATAACTGTGATGACAGAGAGACAAAGAAGAAGAGGCAGCAGCAGAAGGAAACTATGGTGAGGACTGAGAGTGCAGGTATAGAAAAGAAGACATTTTGGTGCAGACACTGATTAACAGTAACTTCTGTTTTGGTCACTTTGGCTTCAAAATCACCAAAACTTGGAAAATGTTATTTTGACAAGTTCAGCACATAAGTGTTTGGATCATTTTTACAGGTTATTTCAGGACACACCGTCTCTGTCTGATACAAAACTGATGCAGATTCTCTGGAATCTTCTCTGAGTGGACGAAGCCTCAGACAACTCAACCTGATTTGATGCTTCACTTCTTAAAGTTACCAAAATTACAATCGCATAAACTAAATGTGACAGAAGCACATTTGATCCTTGTCTGCAGTTTGAACCTCTTAAGCTGAAGTCAGTGGTGCAGAAACACTCTGAGTAAGTGTAATGGCCGTTGCGACGCAACAAAACGAGGCCGTTTTATGAGGGTCAGCTCTCTCACTCAGCCCCTCCTTCTTTTCCCATCAACCAATCACTGCAAAAAATAGACTTCCTTTTTATGCAGTACAGCTTGTCTCCAGACATGAGAGGATAATAATTGTATATAATTAAAGCCGATCGACTTATTTGTTTGAGTGAAGTTTGTTCCTGCATATGTAGATGATCTTTCTTCAGGTGATGAATAAAAATATACACAAAAGGTTTGTTTATGTTGCAAGAACTTAATTTACAACATGAGAGTAACATCCTAAGCAGGGAAAGCAGTGCTACATAACATCATGTGGAAAAGTGAGAAAAGTCTATCAATCAGATCTTTGATAACATGAATGCTCATTTAGTTGAGACATCTCTTGTCTTTATTCATGTCCACTCGTTGCCCCTCGTCACAGAACCATTTGCTCCCCTCACAACGAGCTTTTTTTCCCGCCCGCCGATGGGACAGCGCAGCGACTTTGTCCCACCCAACTCCACCGACCAATGAGACGGCTTCACGTCCCCCCTTGAGAGTGAGGCGACCAATCGGTTCGCTGCACCGTGCGTGTTTCGGGAGTCAGTAGGCCAGAGGGATTATGGTCGAGTGTTACGACCTGCAGTCATCTCGACAACTGTGCTGAGGAGAAGTCACCAACAGACAGAGCTCAGGAGGAAGTTATTAGGTGGACTTCACTGATTCTCCACGAGCACGTGAGGAGAAAACAAAGTAAAAAAACAACAAAGCAACAAACTCATAATCAGCAAACATTTCAGATTGCACTGTTAAGAACTCAGCTTCTGATAGTGTTGTGCAGGGCAACATCAATGAAAGACTTGACTCTGGCTGAAAGGCCCAGCGAGTGTTTGCCAGCCGCTTTGGGTGGCCATACTTTCTATGCAGGGCACTTCCTTTAGGCTTCTAATGACGGGTGACCCTGGCGTGAAGGGACTCTTAGAGACTAGGTCAGGCTTTTAGAGTCACAGGAGTTCCTGTTGCTCCGAGTCTATCACGCCTGGAAACCAGGCAGTCAGCGTGTGCATGAACAAACCCCATAAACCCTCCCGTTTAAGCCCAGAATCAAACAAGTGTTTATGAAGCAGCGTGGGTTATTAGGACGTTATGACGCTCCGACCATTCATCATCGGCTGCTGACACCATCGGCCCGCCGTGGTTTTTGTGTGTTTTCTTCTGTTCTGTTTTTCCGACTGAGGAGGTCCATTGATGTTGTGCGCTCCTGTGCAGAGTGACTTTCTGAGGACACAAAGAGGCGTGAGTTGGTATTCCGCTCGCAACGCTTCAGGAGCAACTGCACCGACAAAGAGAAGCAGACTGTTGACATCAATTCATAAATCAAACGGGGTCACTGGCTCTTTGAAGATCGGGACTTGACTTCCCACAGGACTTGAACCAACAAACACCGAAGGTAAAAAACAGCGTTTAGCCTTTTTCTACGTACAGATTTTACTTCACACGGTTTCAGTTTCTACAGTATTTATGTGCTTTCGCTGAACTGTCTATATTTTGGATTATTTTTGTTGCAAACAACCTCAAAAATGAAAGTAACTTTTAAATAAAATGCAAAGACTTTTCAGGCTGCACTACTTTATTCAACTAATAAAGTAATTATTAAAAAATGATAATTTTTTGGGAGAAAAATTATGCAGTGAGCCGTTTATAATTTTAACTACGTTTAATTGTGATAAGCTAATTAAAAAGTTGTATAAATTATGCTAATTCCAAAATGGTGGCTGGGACAGTGGTAGCATAGAAGTTCGTGAAGCCATCATGTGACCAGAAGGTTGCAGGTTTGACTCCCCAGACTGCCCCTGCTTGCGCCCACCCTCCTGACTCCCTTTGTGGGTCCTCTGAGCGGGGCCTTAAACCCCAACTGCTCCTCGTATGCTGCAGCTTACTGCTCCTTCCTGTTCCTCCAGTGTGTGTGAGTGGTTCACCTTGAACAGGGTGCGATGAATGCAGATGAGAAATGACCCTGCAGTGACAAATGAAGCAACTTAATGTGACTCGAGGGGAGCTTTGAATGCAGATTTGGTGTCATTGTGTTGGGATCAACTCTGAGCTGCTGCATAAAATCTCTTCACTTTGTTTGATGCAAGTTGAGAGAATAAAGATCAATAAATTTGAAAGTGATTTAGTTTTGGGGAAAAACACTAATTTGTGAAGCAAAAACAGCAAATGATTGTGCATGTTCAGCAGCTTTTGCTTTAAAGGCTTTCAAACTGATGAACTGATGAGTAAACAGAACCAACAGTGCGCACACAGACATCAGGGTTGTGATCTTGTTCAGATCTTCTCCGGATGTGTTTTTATCTCCCCCGTCCTTTTGTGTGTGTGCGAGTGTGTGTGTGTGTGTGTGTCCTGCTCGTCCCTCCGTGCCATCCCGCTCTGGCTGCGCCGTGGTAACGCTGAAGTGAGGCTAGATTGGTTACCACATGGCTTTTATCCAAGTCCAGGCGCTTGAGAGTGGACCGCTTGGAGAGTGGGAGCGCAGTCGCAGGTTCTCCACCGCCCGGTGCAACGATCCGCCGTCACTCTGCCACGTCTGGGATCTTCCTTTATATAGACGGGAGACTCCTGCGAACTCACTTCACTCAGCGCGGATCCACATTGTTTTTTCCTCCGTCCACTTTTGCCCCCTCTCGCCTCTTGTCGCCCCCCTGATCAGGCTTAACCGTCTCTGCGCTTTTGTAAAGGCAATTGTTGGTGCGCACCGTCGGCGGAGCCAAAAAGGAGGATCGCCACTGTTCCACAGGACACTGGTGAGTAGACACTCTTCCATTTGGGCTCTCATCGTTTCTCACTGAGGAATCGGCAAGTATGTCCAGGATGTTTTATTGGGACTTTAGCGCAGTTTACGTCGAGTTGAGTTGTTTACTTTCTTGCAGCAGTTTCACAGTTTCATCAAGCGGATTTCTCAATGAACCAATTAAAATGCATTTAATTGAAGTTTTTTTTCTCTCCCTCTCTCTGTCGCTAATGGGAATAAAGAGAAGGCATTATGCTAGATTACTTTTCATTGAGCGACAGACCCTCAGCGCCCTGCAGCCGCATTCATTAGTAAAAGATCATAATTAGACTGTGTTCATTTGACTTTCACTGAACTACGAGATGGGCGTGGCTTTGCATTAATTGGACGGGCATTCAGATGAGTCGCTAAAGACAAAAGCAGCGTACAGTTTTCAAGATAAACAACTGAACTGTGTGGTTGAAGTTTGAAGTGTTCCCCCCGCCCCCCTCCTGCTGTTTTCTCCCCCTCAGCGGGCTGCTGGAGCGTCATGACAGCTGAGAAGAGCGGGCCCGTTATAAACGGTAAACCGGAGGACGGCAGGGACACCGAGGGGTCCAGCTCCAGCCTTGAGAACGGGGGGTACAATGAGAGGGGGCACTGGAACAACAAGATCGAGTTCGTCCTGTCGGTGGCCGGAGAGATCATCGGCCTGGGCAACGTGTGGAGGTTCCCGTACCTCTGCTACAAGAACGGAGGAGGCAAGACACGCTCCCCACTCACTGAGCGCCTTTAGCAGGACGCATGGAGGGAAACTCACAGTTCACCCAACACGTCGGCCATGAGGAGGCTCACATGTGGATGGACTGTAAATTTCACCTGCAACATGGCAGACTGGGACATAAACTTAGTGCTGTGATCCAGTAACTTTCATTCACAGTATTGTGTTGATTAAATCAGTTGATTCAAAAAAATAAGAACAAATATCAACACAATACCACTAAAAATGTGTCTCAAAAACTTGTTTTATTGCTAATTTTTCACATTCAAGTTCATTGCTTTAAAGGTGGAACAAACAGGTGGTGCTCCAGACTTAATTGGTATTTTGATTGACATTTTGAGATAAAATTTACCACAATTCTTAGCAAATTTTGTCTCAGGCCAAGTACAAGTACATCACCTGTTCATGTGATGAGGTTCTGTGCATCAATTATTACAGTGCACAAACAGTTTACCATTTTATGTTCTACACTAAAGTTTAAAGCCAAGATAAACAGAGGTTTTAAGTAAAACTGACACATCCAGTCAAAACGCTGTCTCATCCATTATGCACACTGATGTCAATAAGAGAGGCAGGTTACCTCATTAGAGACCATTAGACTGCGCAGTATGGATCTGCCTGAAAAGGTCATTTTTCAGCGTGAGTGTCGCTTCATAATGAGAGCCTTCATTTGAAGTTAGTCAAATGCTCTTTGCGCTCATTATTTACTCATCACACACACGCGGTGGAAGCAGAGAGGACGTTTTGAGCAGTGGAGGGAGACGTGCTGGTCATGTGTTTTCCTGTGTTTCTGTCCGTGGCCGCGCAGGTGCCTTCTTCGTTCCTTATGTCATCTTCTTCGTGTGCTGCGGCATCCCGGTGTTCTTCCTGGAGACTGCCCTGGGTCAGTTCACCAGCGAGGGAGGCATCACCTGCTGGAGGAAAATCTGCCCGCTGTTCGAGGGTGAGAAATGATCAGCGTGTCTTTTTTTAGGTTTCTGCTCGGCACGTGAATTATTGAAGCGAAGCTTGTTCAAAGTCTTAAGACTCAAAATTGTTTGGCTGACTAAAACTTTCTCTCTGTATTACTGCAATAAAACTCGAGACTTTGAGAGCATCTTTGCTGTTTATCTTCAGTTTGCTTACCAGAGAATCTTTGTCTTTTCAGGCATCGGCTATGCAACGCAAGTGATTGAAGCGCATCTAAACGTGTACTATATTGTGATCCTGTCCTGGGCCATTTTCTACCTCTTCAACTGCTTCACCACTGAGCTGCCGTGGGCCGGCTGTGGCCACTACTGGAACACAGGTAACAGGAAGGGAAAGGGTCGCGAGACCACCTTTTATCCGACGCTGAGTGATCCTGTGCTGAAAGGAAACAGCAAATACCAGCTGGATTTCGCAGGTTGATGTTTTATCCTGCTGGAGAAGACAAGCAAAGTAACTTCTTGTTGTGTGTTTACAGAATATTGCGTCGACTATTATGGAGAAAATGCCACCAACATCACAAACCCCAACGCTTCCTCTCCAGTCATTGAGTTCTGGGAGTGAGTACCAGTTTACGTCTTCTTTTAATCAGATTTGTATCGTAGTTTAACAGCCTTCAACACATTACTTCTCAATTAAAGGTCGTGCTCCTCCGCGATGTTGCGAAGCTGAGCTGCTGACGGCTCCAGAGGGTTTCACTTGACCCCCGCCAAACTAACCCCCAATAATTAGTCAGCCTCTTTCATATCTGTGTGTCAGCAGGCCCTGGTGGGGCAGCTGTCTCCCAGCTAGAGCCATGTGTGTGGCAGCGGATCAGGCCCTGTCAGTGTGGAGCGCTGACCACACTTCTGTCCCTCTGCCAGGAGCTCTGTTTACACTGCTGAGTCAAATCTCATTTGCAACCAACGTATGGAGTGTTGAAAAAAGATGATATGTTTCAGTCAGGAATACTAACGAGTGATTTTTTTGGGGTGTTTTCTTGCGCCTAGTTCAGAAATAAGTGAGATAACCAACATTACAGAGATAAAAATGTCACATTTCGACACAGCAACAATGACTGCAACTCCAGGAAATAGACACGGCCAAACCACCATGCTGCTGGCAAGAATAGGAAGTGATTTCATGCCAAATGAGAGGTACTGTACATACAGGATAAACAAACATCAGAGCTGCAACAAGATGCATTTTGCCATCTGTTTAGAAGTGCACGAATATGCCAAGCAATTATTTAATTGCTGTACTTGAGGAAATAACAAAGTGTTGGGAAAAAAAACAGCTTAATTTCTTTTGGTTCCTGGAAAGAATATTAGTCAGTTGATAAAAAATAATCTTTTAAGAATGTGGAGGAGGAAATTAATAATAGACGTGAAGTAGAATTTTTGGGATTTGAAGGAACAAATCTTATTTTAACTTTGTTTTGTTTGATCTCACTCTAAAACGTGCAGTTACAAGCTGATCTTTGAATGGACTTTATCTTGTAGACCTGACTGTAACTGTAAAAGCTCTAAAAACTACCAGATATTATCCTTTAATCCAAAAAACTGACATAAATGTGTCCACATTGTAAATTCCTTCATTTTATGCCATTTGAAATATATTTACATACATTTAAGAACCAGTCCAAGTATATTTACACACATTAGTGTTCACATCTTGCCCTTTCAGCTGACCAGGCGGGTACAGGGGGGCCGTGTTGGACCTCGGCTGTGGCCGACCACCAAGAACATGTCACTATGATCAATGGCTGGTCAGGAGCCCCGGGGGTGAACTCGGTGGCAAAGCTTTGGCAGCACCTTGTGGCTCTGTGGGTCCGACTCTCGCTTCTCATCCCCCATCAATGCTGTTGCCCGGCTATGCTTTATAAAACAGGAAGTGCACTGTTTATTCACCAACGCCGTCAAGCTATGATGTCATTACTGCCGATAGCGTGCACGGCGTCTCGCACCAGAACCCTTTGAACACTCCTCAGCGGTGAAATAGGAACTCTAGAGGCTAAAATACCCAAAGTTGAGGCCAGCTGCTCTGAGGTTTGTGTCACCTTTATTCTTGTGTTTCCTCTTGATCTTAAAAGTTGGAATGAAGTCACATTCACCTGACTTAAACATGCACAATGTCACCAGCCCACAAAGTCAGCTGCTGGTAGACTTGCAGGATTATGTGGTCATGGCAATCTCACTCTGGAGCTCTAAATTGGCACTGGAACATATTCTGATGCTCACACACACACACACACACACACACACACACACACACACACACACACACACACACACACACACACACACACACATATTACTTCTTTGATTTGACTGAGCCACACAGTGTCCACGTTCAGCTCTGAGACATAGCCCAAAAAAAGAAGATGCTGGTTTGACTTTAGAAATCATTTAGGAAGTTTAACCGTCCTACCAGCAGAGTGGATCTAACTGAAGGAATCAGGTCTTTGTTGGCAGGTTAGCTCACTGGCGTCGCTTAATTATTCAGATAGGAGGTGACAGCAGATACTGTAGAAACGTTGCTCCCACAGCAGCAGAGCTACATTGTTCTGCACAGAATTAGCTTTAAGGAGTGAATTTATTGGCACGTTCACACCAGAGCGGTTTGGTCCGCTTTGTTTAAGCAGGTGTGAACACGCGTCAGAATTCTGGTGAGGATCAAACAAGCAAGCTCAGGAAACTGGAGGTCTGGGCTGCAAGTGAACTACGGCGTGCTTCATTAATTTTCTATGCAAGATGAATAAAGTACAATGGAGTTGAGCACAGTCAGGAGTAGATGTTCATTGTATCCACTGAGACACTTTTTCCTCTTCTACATGTTGGTCCCACTCCCTAAAAGTGAACCTACAGGTCCTTCTCTATTGGTGGTGTCTGTAATGAAAGAGATGCTGTGGTTGTGACTGGCTGTTTATTGTAACTTGAGATTATGTGTGCAGGACAAACTGCTAAATGTTCATCTCTGATGTTAAATAGCTTTTGAAAAATCTATACTCATTGAATATGTGAGTAAACTGTTAGAAAGGATAATTAGTGGAGAAAACTTGTTCGTAAGCCTGGCAGCAACATTGACAACTCAGTTTTCAGCACAATAGCTTCAAAGTGCCTGGAACCAGTTCTTCCCCAGGGAGACGGTTAACCAGCAGGAAACGGTTGTTCTAACTGATCCAGCAACGTTTCCACTCAGTCATTCTGAGTTTGGAGCCACAGGTCATCTTGTTGTGTTTGACAGGAGGTTGTCAGAGTACAAACAACACCAAAGTGTGTCATCACCTGTGTTCTGTGGGCCAAATCAGACGGAGAGTGCTGAAGATATCAGATGGCATCGAGCACATGGGGGGGATGCGCTGGGAGCTGGCCATGTGTCTGGCCCTGGCCTGGTTCATCTGCTACTTCTGCATCTGGAAGGGACCCAAGTCAACTGGCAAGGTGAGAAGGATCACTGTTGTGTGTGCGTCCAAACATGTGAGTGTGTGAGTCTCAGTCTTGTGAAACTGCATTTTTAGCGTTGCAGGGCCTGGTGCTCCTCCATCCGTGTGCGTGCGTGCGTGCGTGCGTGCGTGCGTGCGTGCGTGCGTGCGTGCGTGCGTGCGTGCGTGTTGTAAAGCAGCATTTCCCAAACAAATGTGCGAGCATGCTGCTTTGCTGTTCCTGCCAGTGTTTGATCTTTGGCGAGGCTTTAATCTCAACCGCAAGATAAAGCACTTTCTCCCCTCGTCCTCCAAGAAGCTCTATCACAGGAAGCCACATGAACCAAAGACACTTCCAAAGGCTCGCTTGTTCCCAGTCACCTCCACCTTCCCTCCAGTGACTCTCTATTCCGTCCCTTCCTTTGAATATCCTTTAGCAGCCTTGAGGAAGACAGTCGGGACCCTGCACCTTGCTGTGAGTGCTCGGCAGCCCTTAAAAACCCCTTCACAGATTCAATGAGCCAGAAGGAGTGAAGCGAGAGAGAGAGAGAGAGATGGAGCGAGGGAAGAAAGAGAGGAAAGAGGAGTGAGGCAGGTGTGTGAGGAAAAATTAATGGGTTCACATTCTACATGATGGGGGAGGGTAAAAAAAACAACAAGCAGGCAGCAATGCCTATATCTCCATGAAGTGTCTTTTGTTTGGCTGTGAAGTAAGAGGGGAGAATGCTTCTTCATGGCTGAGCTTTAGCAGCCGGTCCAAGATTGATTCCTGTATTCACTGGAGGAAAGGAGAGCGTTCATGAGGAGCATGCAGAGTGTCTCCTCAGCCTCCGCCTCTCCTGCCTCCCTCCCTCTCTCTCTCTCTCTCTCTCTCTCTCTCTCTCTCTCTCTCTCTCTCTCTCTCTCTCTCTCTCTCTC
>JAUESF010076293.1:0-13151 GCA_032274765.1 Malacoctenus tetranemus | reverse complement strand
GCCGGGGACAGGGAAGTCTGGGAGTCTCTGTTGAGACTGCTGCCCCCGCGACCCGGCTCCGGATAAGCGGGAGACGATGGAGATGGAGATGGCAACACCGCTGCAGCTGCAAAGGAGAGGGAGAGGGCGTGGAAGAGCATTGCTGCTCGAGTTAATGCGCAAGTTAACGATAACATTACGGGGGGGGTTCCTACCTGAATGGTATAGTGCATTAATATTTCTATTTAGATGCAATTTCATGGGGCAGAAGTGCACATGGCAGCAGTTAAGGATAAAGCATAAAAATGTTGTTCAACCAGGTCAGACTTGTGCATCATCACATTTTGATTCAATATTACATTACACAGTAAATATGAAGTAACTGTTTGACTGTGCCGTTGTTTTCCATAATGCTGTTTCACACTCATCAATGTGCAAGTTCTATACAATAATGAAACCTATTTAAACAAACATACTTTTTCTCAGCCAACAGGAAGAGGGCAAAAGCCCATAAAACAGGTGGTGCTCCTCCACCTCCACCACTAACAGAGGTAGAGGCAGAGGAGTTGGCCCTCAGCCAAAATGTAGGAAAGCCAGCTGCAGAGGGAATCCCTGGAGGGAGCTCATCCTGTGAGCCCACCTTTCAAGACACAAGTAATGTCGGATGCTTCAGCCTATATACAGTCAAGAAATATAAGACTACTCTGTTGCTCAGGTTCTTAATTTTAATGTCTAATTCTTTAAGCTACATTTGTTTGGAGAAATATGATTTTTTTAAAAATAGCTCAAGACTTCATTTTGTGATCATTTTTGGTGCATTCTCAAGAATGTTTATACACATACATATATCGATATTGTCTAAGAATTTAAACCAATAGCTGAAATCCAGACATTTTTCTTGGTTTCCTTGATGATAACCAAAATTGCTGAAGTTTTTCCCTCAATAGCTGTGGCATAGTAGTGCTTAAAGCAGCTGTTACGCATTTTGTGGTCTAATGTTTCCCATGGCTGTATTCGCTTGTTTGCTTGCAAGTTTTTATTTCCCTTTCATGCCTTTTTTTTTGTTTTGTCCTAACAGACTTTGGTGGTGCTATCTCCCTGGTGGAGCCCCCTCATGCGCTAACAGACATCGTAACTGTAAGCATGCAATACCACAAAGATTTAGCCAAATAGTGTTTTTAAAGTCTATACAGAAACATTTCACTCATCTAGGATAAGGAGTATGAGGAAACTGCTGCCTTCACAGAGGGGGATTCAGGAATGCCTATGGAGGCCACATGTTATGTTACTGATAGTTCACTTCCCATTTCTTAACATTCTGCTGGGATACAGAGTGAAGTACTAACATATTTTCATCCTTGTTAACAGAACATGGCTGGGCAGCACCAGGAGGGGGGCCCCTCAACTTCCACTGCACAGACAGACACAGTGAGATGGATGCTCAGTAAACACCAGAGAGCCATTCTGTGAACTTCATATGCAGCTCTGATTCAATACCCTCCTTCTGTATCCCCAGCTACCTGTTAAAGAACTCGGTTGAAGTTCTGTTGGGGACCTGGTTCTGGGTCAGGGTAAGGGGTCAGGAGCCTTGGTTGGCAAGGGTAACCCCTTTCCCCAGCAAATAGCCATCAAACTCTCTTGTAATGTATCCATTGGAGAGGACAGAAACAAGTTAATTATATGGTGCTAATCTTTGGCTACTTACCACTTGGAGTCTGTTACTCAGGTAACACTCATGATATACTGATTCTGAGTATTGTGTCCCCGGCTGTGGTTCAGGAGCAAGCTCCATAAGTTAGTTTTTGTTTTTGTCTTGCGTTTATTCTGTCTCATGATTGTTAATAAAGCTAGCCTACGTAAAGTCTGTCTCTGCCGTGTGTGCCCGTGCCTGAGTCTCTGAGTCCGCTTCCGTGACGCACTGCAATATTTCTCTTACTTGAACTCAGTGTTCAGACCATGCAAAGAAATCCCCGTTTCTCCTGGAAACATCCTGATCCTATTAGAATTTGCTGTAAATGTTCCTTAAAATGTCTTTTGGAGAATTTCTTTGAGGTACTTTCAACCTGAAGGATTTGGAATAAATGTGCCTCCACTTGGCAATATTAAAATCTACTTTCAGAAGGAGACATGTGGGTTTCGCTCATGTTTTTTGTTCCACGTCCCCCCCCCCTCTATTTCCAACACTCTTAGCTCATGTCACTATTTTGTTTGTGAGCAACAAATAAATTCCACCACTGTGGTACTCCCATCTTACCTACTGCAAGTGATAATTAAATGCACTTGCTCGCTACTTGGCAAAAGAAGTAATGTAAGTCTGTTGTGTAACGATCCGCCCCCAATAATCAAAGGAACTTTTCGCACACGCACAATCAGGTCACAGGCGGACTGATCACTGTCTTTACATAAAGAGAAAAATCACACCAACAAAAACGAATCACAACTTTTTCCCGATCAAGTCCTTTATCACCGAAATCAAACACTTCCAAACCAAATTGCCGCGCACCGCGCGAACGCGTAACTTCCACAGTTTATTATGGTTTTAGTCCAATGTCCCCCGTCCTAGAGGCCATGGACTTGCCCCGCTTCATTGGAAAAAAATAAGGTAAATCCAGCGAAAAACGAAAGTCCAAAAAGAAAACCCACTCAGGTCCGCGTGGGCAGGTGTGTGTGCGTGTGTGTGCGTGTGGGTGTGTGTATGAGGGAGAGGCCAGCCGCAAGTTGCGCTCCGTCCGTAGCCCGGTGGTGGTGCGATCACCGCTCTTACCGCAACCTCTCGCGTTGTGAATCCGGTCCCGATGGCTGAGCCTTCCAAGCATGCAAAAACAGTCAGGATTAGTCCGCGCATTCGAACGCTGGTAACTGAGTCCATCGTGAGCCGCCAACACGCTGCGCAACACCTGCCCGGACACACCTTGCTTCCCTTCTCCTCCCTCTTGAACCCCCATGTGACTTCCCTATTTATGCCCTCGGCCTGGACCAGCACAGTTATAATAAAAACAATAATTACAATTAACAACATAAACAATACATAAACAAAACAGCAATACATTTGTGATGAGAAATGATTAACCCTGTATCCTGTGCACAAAAAAACTCAAATAAGACTTGGCTCTGTTGGATAACAAAACAACAAACAAGGGAAAAACCAACAACACATGAGCCCTTGATAGCTACAACAGCCAGCAGTGCTTTTAAAGGTGAGCCTTTACAGTTTGAATAAAGAAACTTTTGTAACATCAAACTTCAATAGGACTGGGTCATGTTTACTATATTTTACACTGTCATGAGGTTCTTACCCACTATGACAGTAAAGGGAACTGAAACAAGTTAACGATGAGCTCTTGTGGTGACTGGACATATTGTTGTTTAAAGCTTCTTTGTTTGTGACGCCATTTCATCTGCCTTGACTTGTTCAAAGGACAAGTGCAACAAACATAAAAGAAAACAAACAAAGCTTAAAAAATGTTGATCAAGGTGAAACAGGAAAAAAAGTCACCAGAAGAAGAGTCTGGCTGTGCACCTAACCATTTATCACTGTGGTGATCAATAATTAGAGAACCCACAGAGGTCTGTGCCCCAAGCACAAACAAAATAAACACTACAATAACCCAGGGAGCTTTCAGAGATCCACAGAGTGAACTGGTAACATCATTACATAGTTGAAGTTGGGAGGTGCTGGTGGTGAGTGGGGTGGATCAACACAGATCTATAGCAGCTATAAATAAAACACAATAATGTTGCCTCTTACTCCAAAAACCTCTTGAGAAAAAAAACCCAACAAAACAATATTTTAGTCTTTTAGCCAAACATTTGGAACTCCATCTGTTCACTTCCCTCGAGGGAGTTGGTTCTTGAGCTTCCTGAATCAACTTGCTGAAAGTCTTTAGCTGACATCTAATCAACCATGGATAGTCTCATTTGATGTGTATCTTGGTTCTAGATCCTGTGAAAAAATATCTTTTTTGGTGACCAGTGCTGTAATGTTTTTTTCCTTGTTTGGTAATTTCATTTACCAGACATTTGTGCATTGCGTAAGAAGTACCTACAGATCATGTCCATTGATATTGCCAGCATTGAACAAATCACAAATGACTCATACCAGAAAATGTGAGTATTGGTTGGTTTCTTTAACGATTAGCAGGTTAACTACAAAAACAGTTCTCCAACAGATTTTCATTACATTTTCAGGATTGGTAACGCATTGTTCAGGGAACAAATGATTTAATTTTGTGGTGATCGACTGACTTGATGATTCGAAATGATGAAAAAACAACATTTCTGTGTCATTGAAAGTGTCAGCTCATTTAAGAGTCCTCTGTGTGAGAGGTTGAAGTGGGAAAAGTTAATCAGCGTTGTGGCAGATGGCTTGCACTCACTCTATGTTGATTATCTCACACAGCTAAATTGACTTTAAAACCAAACATAATATCACCAGCAAAGGTCGGTTGAATTTCCTACAAATTCAGTGTAAAACTTTGATTCACATTCTTACCTATTATAAACCATCAGGGAGGCCTCTGCAGTGTAAAAAGGCGCCCACACACATCTCCAGTCACAAAGAGCCACCTGCGGCATCAGTGAGGGAGGCCTCCTGCAGCAGGTGGTCCAGCACCCCCACAGCTCTGATCTTAACATCGCTGAATTGGTTTGGGATCAATTGAAGGGGAAAGAAATACAAGAAGGCATCTTTCTCCAAGGTGTTGGAAGAGCTAACTCAGTGAAAAACGTGCAAGTGCATATTTCCTCATTATAATCCACCTTGTTAAAAAAAACAAAAACAAAACACCAGTACAAAAACCTTCCCACTGTGCTTTTAACACCTTCAACTTTTGCATTGCTCGGTATTTCATGGATTCAATCAATTAAACCAGAATAACCAGAATGTTTTTCCACAGAGTAGCAGTGAAACCTGCCAAACAGGTTTGATGGTTTTGATGGAATAGCCGGGTTCCATTCCTTGCTGTTTGGTTGCTGTGTGTATTTGATTTAGTTCAAACAACCAGCTGAGAAAATTTTTTTTGCAATATTTGTTGGTATTTGGAAGGTCTTAAATCATATATGTGTATGAATACGGTATGTGTATGCGAGAATATACAGTAAATCTAGCGAATGGCAGGGCCAAAGATCATTATGTAGATTGTGATGTGTCTTGACAGTCATGCACTTGGTCATGTTTAATCCTTCTTGTAGCTGCCAGATTGGATTCAGGGTAGTTGTACTGACAGCGTTGAGTGGTATTGCTGCATGGAAAAGGTTGCACTTGATGACCCCACTATTGCCATTGATTATCAGACACAAAAACACACAAAAAGGGAGATCTGAGATCCATTTGTCCTTTAAGTTCCTCATATGAAATGTGGTCATTTGGTTTTTCATTGGGGTGTAGGTGGAAAGGAAAAAGTGAGAAGACATGTTGGTCCAAGGTTGGTAAGCTTTAGCAATGTACGGACTGCACTGTCAGACCTCATCAGCAGAAGACATCATGTGGTGCAGTGTCCTGCAAATGAACAAACTGGTATATTGGGCGGGCTGGCAATCAGGGCTAAACTGGTCAAATTGGAGTTTTTTCAGATGACTGCCGCTAACACCTGATTCTCACCCAAATCAGAGGTCTTCAACTGCAAAGCAACGAAAACACAAGTAGTTAAGACTCACAACCTTCTGCAAAACCTGTAGCAAACCATTCATTGTCGATTGAATTTTAATATTTCACAGATCTTCCCAAATGTTTGGGAAGCGGGGCTGTTACATAATCACTTCGTTCGCGCACACACAATTGTCCTGTGTTGTAATTTATGTTGTGGGAACAACAAGGTGAATCGGAGTTATCATTTAGACAGAACACTGCCTGCATGATGCAATATATATATGTAAAAAGTCTTTTCAGCACTCGGAGACACACTGAGAAACACCAACATCATAGTCTTCCAGTTCAGTGATGATACAGTCCTAGTATCATCACAGTCCTCAAAGTCAGTTCAACCTGCTGGTCCTTGCTACTTCCATTCTGCCAAGTCTTTTGCTAATTTATCCTATTTTAATGTTTTTTCTGTGATAAGTTTACTTATAATCTCCGGTGAGTTCTTCCCAATCAGTGTGATTGCCGTCCTTTTTCTGTGAAAGCACTCATTACTTCCCCTTAGAACGAACCACAAGCAAACAGCTCTATTTTAAAGCATGTCAATGCTTTTCTCACACAAAATCTCACCAAATACCACATGTTTATGAGTGAAATGCAAATCTACGTAAGAACCTTTCCTTTAATTTGTCTGCGCAAAAACCAGTGGAAGCTTTATTCTTTTGTCTTATCCAATAGCTAGACATTTGTTTGTTTGGTTTTTTTCTCACTTTTTATGTCTACTATTTTAGCCTATTGCTGCCACTGGATAAGCCTCATATGATCAGAATGAAGCTGTTCGAGCT
This sequence comes from Malacoctenus tetranemus, assembly GCA_032274765.1. NCBI lineage: Eukaryota > Metazoa > Chordata > Actinopteri > Blenniiformes > Labrisomidae > Malacoctenus > Malacoctenus tetranemus. The sequence continues at coordinate 6,749 of JAUESF010076293.1, read as the reverse complement.
GCTTTGGTTCACAACACGCCCCCTCTTAATTTTTGCTTGAGGAAAATACACAGAAAACGAAAGCATTTCTGAGAGAAGCACAGCTTACAGATAAAGCCCTCCTCATGGACGACCGAAATATTTACTGACACTTCCCACATGCCCGCATTAATATAATCTAACATATCGCAAACAGAAACAAAGAGCTTGTGGAAACACACACGCATGCACGCACGCACGCACACACACCACACACACACACAAACACACACACACACACACACACACACACACGTATATATATACATACTGTTACTATTTATATGAGGTATAAATAATAACAGGTTTCCTTCTAAGTCCTTATTTTGTACATATCAAATATGTGTTTACAATTCAATTGTCAGATCAGGAACATGAAATCCATTTCTTTTTAATTGGAGGTAGGAGTCAATTAAAAATACAAATTTAAGTTGTGATTATCACAATTTATCCAATTTTTGTTGCCTATGAGTATTAGACAGGAGAATTGTTTATTCATTCTATCTTTTATTTATTGATTCATGCAATTCTCCTCCCACCATTTAGGGGCCCACATCAACAAAGTAAGCTTAAAAAACATCACACCAACATACAGCTGGCACATTAATTTACGAGTATTCCTGAAACCTCCTCCGATGAGAAAAAAAGTTAAGTGTTTTCAAATGAAACTCAGCACCTTCGAATACAATAAAAACATCTTGAAATGGAATAAACTGAAAGTAACTGTTATTTTTACATGTGAATTTTCTCTGCAATAAATTAACTATTAAAATGAAATTACTGAAGGTGACACGGCTGTTGCAAGATCGTGAGAGATTAGCCTTTTTAGCATTAATATCAGCTCAGGTTGTGAACTTCAAGCTTGTTTTAGGCATCTTCACAGTGAAATTCATAAACAAAAACAGGTAGGCATGAAACCTATATATACTCTTAATAAATGTGAAAGTATAAAACAAAAACAGAAGCAGATTTCACTTCACCAAACACACCCATCTTTGTTTTCTTTTCTTCTTTTGTTTCCATGATCATGTTGCCCATATTTTTTTAGCCCCAGCTGAACCAACGTACCACTGGGAAACAAATGGACATGATTCCCCTCAACACTGAAGCCAGTGGTTTCCAACCTGGCAGGGTCACAGTAGCTGGATGCTTAACAGGAGGATACATGCTTGACAGGGATTAACTTCCTGTCCAAAAAAATCAGTTACAAAATGGATCAATGGAACTCCGCTAACATTGATTTGTGTCATCCTGTAACCAGTACCAGTGTGCTTGTGGAATATCAAAAGTATTGTCGTGCAGTGTTCACAAAAAATCTCAATGGAGGAAGCAGACAATAAATCCGCAAATAGCTGCAACTACAAAGTTGCCAAAAACAGAGGGGACATTAAGATATATTCCACCCAAAGAAAATACCGTAACAATAATGTGAAATGTGAAACCTTATTGCACAATTCTGTACTTATGAGAACATCAAGTCAGGTCAAATCAAATCAAGTCATTTTACATAATCACCTTTGTGATGGTGAAAGCTTTTTACTCTAAATGGAGAATACTAGTTGTTAGAAAAACTATGCAATCTCTAAGGAACAAATTAGTGCGGATGTAAGTTACACCAACAACTGTTGACTTGTTGGGTTGAACCCTGTGTGTTGGATTCAGACTCTTTGGGTGGGCTGCTGTTTGCCTGGGGGCCACATGTTTGGCTGCCCCCCACTGTGGATCCTTTCAGTTGCAGACGTACTCTGTTGTCTTGTGGGACTCGGAAAAAACACCGCCCGAGTACACATCGACAAGGTACGCCAGGTAAACACCACATCTGCAAACAGCTTCATCACACAAGTGAGGCAGCCTCTATGTTTCATCGGCTCAGACCTGAACTCACCACACAATACTCCCTGAACTCGCCACACAATACTGCCTCCCCTCTGTGCAGTTCTTCCTCCCAGCACTTTCAGAGACATCTGGTTTCATCTGATTGAGTCCCACTGAACCCCAGCTGTGGGAGGGATTCGGTATGTACATGCCTGCCATCCACTGGGAATCCCTTCGGTTACATCAGACCGCATGCATCACCTATACAGGCTCCCATGAGTTTTCATACAATGTTTGTCACTTCCCAGCTCACTGTAAATACTTTCCATTGAATTCCTTCTGAGGCGCTTTTCCTAATTCCTTCCTGGGCCTTTAGATCCTTCTTTCTCCATCCACTCCATTTAGAAACAGTCCCTGATGTGCTGTGTACCGTCGGAGCTTAAGACTCTGTCAGCCTCATAAATTCATCTCCTTTGAGGCAACCTATTGATGCCATTAGTAGCTGACATGCTCTTGAACGCTCATCAAAGATACCTGTCTGTACATGTGTCAACATTAATCTCTGTCAATAGGAACTCAGACAAACCGCTGTGTTCCTTTGATGTTGGGACTCAAAATATCTCCTCTGTGTGCCTGTGTACTTCTGCCAAGATACAACAGCCTGCGTGGACAGTGAATGGCAAACATCACACTGTGGCTTGTTTAGTCTTTTCTTGAACTTTGGGTCTGGTGCACTTCCATAGCATGGGTACAGATGACACCCTATGTGCAGTGAATCACCCTAATAGGGGATTAGTCCCACTGATTTAAGGGGTGGGCGGTATCTTCAATTGAGTGGCCTCGTTCTATGAAAAAGGAAAAATGGTCATGTGTCTTTAGGGCTGCTAAGAGCCCTCTTTCCGTAAGATTGACAAGGAACCTCAAGACAGACAGAGCGGGTGAATGGTCCCGACCTTGCGCCTGTTTGGCACGCTGTGCCTGTGGTGCGCGGACAAAAAAACGCCACGATGAGCTGTCAAAGTCCTACAGCAGGGGTCAGGACCCGGACTTTGTCAATGGGCCATCAATCATCAGCATATATTGCGTACATGCTGTACTTCCACACCAGCGTTTGAACCACAAGTGAAAGAATCCAGTTTGAACATGCAGGGGAAAAAAAATGTTTTTCTGGTTGTACTTAATTCGCCATCATGGACTTTTTCTGTCTGTTCACTGCCAAGTGGTCCGACGGTAAAACCAATCATGTGAGCTGTGAAAACATTTTCTCTTTTTTTGGTGGTCATTCAACACGAGTGACAACTACAACGTAATGACGCTTCAATTTTCACTAGATTGTCTTGATTATTTGCTCTCAAGCTATTCCCATTGAAAGCTGAGTGAGAAATCATGAACACACACACAAGCTTTCAGGTCACTTCAATGTGTTTTATTCATACACTCCAACTTTGCCCAGGAATTACATGATAAAAACAACTGTGCAAGATAAACTTCTGACATTCAAATGTTTTTCTGGGTTGAATCCAGAAGTGATTTTTTGTTGATTTCATGTCCAATATTTGTGATGCTGATCAAAAATTACACCAATACACTATGAAGTGAGGGACGAACTTGCTACATTTTACTGGAACTGATGTGGTCCACTGCCAGAAAGCAACATACCTCTCAGTATTTAGTAGGCACAAAGTACTTTCACAAAGTACAACCTCTTGACTTAGAGGGTTTTACCTTTGCTCAGGTTTCTTTTTTTCCCAGTTTTTTTTAAAGTGCTTATCCACTGACTCTTCACATCGTCTCAAAAAAGGCTGTGGAACTCATCTTTGATCATTGGTTTCCCAAAACATAACAGTAAAGCTGATAACTGTGGCGTCACATCGCTGCTATCAATCGCGAGAGCGCAAAGCTCTCTTCGCGGGTGCGCAAAGTTGTCTCCGCTCTCTTCACGGCCGTGCATTTCTCAACCCAGAGAGCGCAAAGCACTCTTTGCAGGCGCATGGTGAGGCTAATACGCGCCCCCTCCACTTTTCTGCACGCTCTCGCTGTAAATTTCTGCACCCTCGCTGTGTTCAGTGGGCGTATTTGTCAGTCTCAGTGGGTGTATTTGTCAGTTGGGGGTGTCACTCTTCTGATTGATCTGATTGGCTGGATTTTAAGCTCAAATCCAGTCCCACTGTGGGACTTCCTTCTTCTTGTGTTTTAAACACCTGATGCAACTTCATCGCTCAAAGATATGGAAACATAAACATTGTAGTCCTTTGCGCTGCCCGCGTTCCTGCCCGTGGCCTTGGAGCGGCTGGTCGACGGGGTTCCCACGCTCTCCCCTCGCGCAGCTGAAGCCCATGAGCCTCCCTGAGAGGGGAGCCACGCTGCTACAACCTGACTCCGGGAAGACCAGGCCCCGGTGCGACGGGGACCATTACCGGTGTTCTGTCAAGTTGGAACATCGGCCTCATACAGTCTACAGGCCACAGTCCACGAGCTGAGCCTCCGTACGCCAGTCTCACAAAAACAGAAACAAAGTAAGAAAAAATTGTATGTTGATCAAGATCTATAACGCTAAATTATAGCAATTATTTTATGTTTTTGTTGATCTGTCAACACTTTTACAGCAAGAAATGGCTTTAATATATTTGCGCTAAAGTCCCATTCAGACTTAAGACGTCCTCACTCGTGTCGGTAATAGTAGCAGTAAAGAGTATGTCACTAAAAAGCCCTGAACTTTGTTCACGCCCAGCATTCACTCCCTTTTTTTCCAGCACGACACTGAATGTTGGACGCCTTTAAAGATGTGACATTGGAAATATTGTCGAGGGATAATGGGAAAGCACAAAGTGTGATGTCCAAACATGCCAGGGCACGTTTAGACAATCAATTCAAGCAGAAAACCGTGACGTTTCACTGGGTCAGCACACTTTTTTCACGCTGATGTGCAGATATTCAAAGGGAGTTCATTATTCTCCTCTTTGTGTTTCTAAATGATGTTCAGATGCATTTTTATGTGTCTTATGCCAGGCACCCTGCATATGCCCACGGGCTTCAAAGTGCCATGAGTGCAACATAATCTCTGCATATACTCACATCTCTTCCGGCATTCCATGTATCAGTTGTGCAGAGCGTGAGATTCTGTTGAAACATCTCCTATATGAATTGTTTCACAGCTCTGGGTTGTTAGTAAATTATTCTCAATCAACTCCTCATTCAGCAGGCACTGAGGAGCTTCTCCTTCCCCTGTTCGGCAACATGTCTCTGCAAACACATTTCCGCGTAACAAGGCTTTGATCTCGTGAGCTGAACTGAGCAAAATGGGGCCGCTAATTAAAAAGTCTGATTTCGCAGACAAACACATCATTTTCAAGTAAATAACTCATTTAAGCCGTAATGACATTTAGCATTGGGAGAGGCAGGAGAGGCCTCTCACAAATCATAATGGCAGCACAATGAGCTGAACATCTCCACAATTAGTCTAATGGATAGTTGGAAGCTGTGGAAGTGTTTTCGGATGTAATGCCCGTTTACAAATTGCCCAGTGCCTGTCCAGATGACTTTCGCCCACCTTCAGAGGTAGTTGCAGACGCGCAGAGAGCAGACATAACATAATTTTCTCAGTCTCCTTGAGGCCTAGTGCTGTTGCGCTGTGATTTTATTTTTTTTTTAGCTCAGTAGGCAAAGTACAGGTTTGTCAAAGCAGCAGGGGGAGTGGATGGCATGGAGGGGAGTTATTCTGGGGGTCAAACAACTGCCGGTCCACAGCTACTACTGCTGTAAAAAAGTTGCATTTTTTTCCCAGAGATGTGCAAAAAAACAAACTTTTTCTGTGACCAAAATAAATCCACCTAAAAACAGGGGTTTAGTTAATTACCTCTCAGTTAAAACATTGAAATCTACCTTGATCCTGATATGGCCATGAATGACTTAGTTGTGCCACATTTGTAACAATTCCAGTGAAATAAATAGTCAAAATCTTATTGACGTTTTAATGACTAGAAATAAGGCAGATCAGTGAGTGAGAACAAATAATAAAACAAGCAGGGTGTGCCTGATGTTTCAGCAGGTGAATGCACATCTCTCGATATATAATGTTTGAACAAACACGTTCAGCGGACCTTGATTTTTAATGAATTATTAAGTAAGATACACTTGAAAAAAAAAGTAGTTCCCCAGTGTCACCACCGTTGTGCATGTGTCCTTGAGAAACATTTAAAAAAAAAAAAAAGGATCTGAACAGCTTTTATGGTTGAAAATAAGTTTTCCCCCCTCTGAGACATGAAAAATGTTCTTCACATCAAAAAAAAAACAAAAAACCTGGAATAAACAAACCCCTGCTAACAGATTTTTTTTCTCCTCCTGAAGGTTAATACAAAGTCCTGGAGCTGTTGACAGTATCGTAAGCCAGCGACACACTATTAGCCCCAGGCAATCCCAATGCATTGACACATAACTGTACACAAGTGGCCCCTAAAGGCCACATTTCATTAGCAGCACCCCCCAGCCCCCTCTCAGAACAGTTTATCTGCGTCGTAATTGTTGTGGGATTTGGCGAGGCGGGGGCAGAGGCGCTCTGAAAATGAAATTGATGTTCAAACAAGGGAGCAGCTGTCAGGAGCAGCTACCTGGGGGGGAGGGGGGTATTTCACGGAGGAAGGCTTGCCCCGAAAGCGGGGCTATCCCGTTGATGAAAGTCGCACTTCATTAGACGCAACTCTCGCTGCCCGCTCGACTCCGGTCCCCGCTAAACTAACTGGTGACTCTTCCAGTTAGGATTGATGAAGTCGCGATGGGGCCTGGTGGATATGGTGACGGACAAAGTGAGGAAGCTGGAATGCGCAGGGGGGGGGGGGGGGGTGGCGGGGGGCGCATCCGTGTGGGACACATGCACCCCGATGATTACAGACCTCTAATGACCATAAAAAGGCGACAGC
>JAUESF010076145.1:0-13165 GCA_032274765.1 Malacoctenus tetranemus | reverse complement strand
ACACACACACACACACACACACACACACACACACACACACACACACACACACACACACACACACACACAAAGTATTTGAACTAGGCGATCTCTGGTACTTTCAGTACCTCCAGATTACATCATGTACTGACTGTTTAACAATCTGGTCTCAGACTGAAAAGGACACAAAAAGACCCTCGATCCCTTTTTTAACTCCGAGTCGTGTCGTCTGTAAGACAAGACAATCCAACGGTGCGGTGAACAATGATGAATAGGATCATTACAAGAATCGGCTGAAGTGTGTGTGGAGCTGCAACACGTCTGATTCAATGACTGTGATCGAACAGCCAGCTGATTATGATGCGTCCACACTCTTAAGCTGAGAGGCTTGAACAATGGTGTGGCCTTCCTCACTCTCAGACGCACGGAACAACAATGGAAAGGTATAAATTCACGCTGCACCCAAAGGCAGTTCTCTAAACTTGCGCTTGCTTCTTTGGAAACAGATTCCTCATTCATATTCTGCCCGACATGGAATTAGTTTTCTTGCTGTGTCTTTGATTCTTCTGAGACAGCACAAAGCAGGAAAAACTCATTTCTGACTCAGTGAAAAACTTCACCCGAACACAATTGTACTTTCTAATCCACATGAAATCACAGTGAAAGAGATGCGCTGCTGAAAAATTCTGATTAACTGAACTCCAACAGCTCCAAAAACAAGATTTCACATAGGAAGCCGTCCTTGAGCCAATAAGTATTTATTTATTAGAGGAAGTAAAGAAATGAAAGCTGTTGTGTTCTCTTTCGTGAATAGAAGGTCACATTTTCTCCTCTCTGAAGCTCGCTGCATTTCTCCCCTCAGCGTGTCCCTGAACGCATCATTCACGGGAAAGGACAGCCAGGAGGATGATTCACGGGTCACTGTGCAAATAGCGTTGCAAACTTATCGTCCCGACTGCATCATGAAGCTCGCTGCGAATGAAGAAAACCCAACAACCTATCAGCCCATGAATAAAAGAAGAGAAAATGTTCCCTTGCGTCCCATTCAGCTGGGCTTCTAATCAGCACAGTTGTGTAATTATACAGGGGAAAAAAAGAGAGGCCGAGTTCACCTGAATGCTGCATGATGTGAAAGCGATTAGCAGGTACTGACGACAGAGAAACACAGCTGAGAGCGAAGGACGCTCATGAAAAGCTATATGCTCTCACTGAATCAACGTATACGACTACAAACTGACTTATATTTGGCAAAGATGGTTTTAAAATGTTGAAACGATTTTCAAATAAGGGGGGGGGGAGGGTAGGTTCTCTCATATTGCATTTTCTGTTTGATTTTCTTTGATCTGTTTGGATAGCAGAGCATTCTTTCTCCCTCAAAGTAACCACTGGTGAATAATGAAACTGGAAAATTAAACTGAGAAAAACAGCCAGTTTAGCCACATAAGTATTAACGAGGATAAATAAATGATGAGCGGAAGCGAGCGAAGACTGAAGCCAGAACCACAGAGCTTCTCCAAAGCTTGCCGGCTGAGCTGTGTGTTTCTTTCTGAGAGACAGATGGAGAAACACTCAGAGCCGTCCTTGAACACCTCTTCAGCAGCGCCGTTCAGCTGCTGTCCTGCTGAAACCCACGACAGTTCAGGGGCACGAGGGTCTTTCTGCTTTGATTCGACTGTAAGTAAACATTTGGAAGGGAGGAAGACTGAAAAGGGGAATTTACTTCTCAGGCGAAATGAGAAATTTTTGTGCTTCGACTTGAAACCATTTAGAGTGTGCAAACATGAAAAAGCATTTCATTACGCGTCTGTTCGAGCAGTAACATTTACACCTCTATGATACATATATCAAAAATCACTTTTAGAAACAGCCCTAACAAATGCAGTGCTTCATAAGATTGGTCTCCCCGTTCACAGGGAAAAAAAACAGCTCGACACAAGCTGAGATCATCTCGTATCTCTGGAGATGGTCTGTGTGAGCGCAGCCATTGATCCCAGCAGCAGCAGCAGCAGCAGCAGCAGCAGCATGACTGGAACAGCACTTTAACAGCGCACACATGACTCCACCGCCAGGGAGGGAACCCTCCATGAATGAGCTCCGTGCTCCATCCCCGAGTCCTCTGAGCCCACTGTGGGAAGACACTCATCACTGACAATATGACACCCTGTCTGACACACACTGCAGCTGCCACTCACCGCTCCTTCACTCCACCAGCCCAGCCCCCCCTCCTCCTCCCCCCCTTCACTCTATCATCTCTTCCTCTGCAGCGTCCACGTCTTTCCGGTGCAGTTCACCACCATGTTCTCCTCTGAACCTTTACTCCAAAGAGACACTACGACAGCGCAGCAGCTCGGACGTGTTCGGGCTGCTGATGCACAGGAGTCCCTTGGTCTTATTGCTTCAGATCAGACGCAGGTGAATTCTGCTGCCTGAGGACACTGACCACTGCACCGATTTAGTTTCCAGTCAGAGCAATTTACCGATTAAAACAAAAAACGCAGCAGAAAGAAGATTATTGTGGTGCTGACGGGCAGACAGTTAACGGTGAAGGCTTCAGCTGTAGCCTGAAGGTGGCTGGAACAACAACACTGTCGCTTTCTCTCTTTTTTTTTAATAAAGTGGGAATGATGCAGGAGATGGACTCACGTCTCTGGGAAATCCACAGGCTTGGTCCTTATCTTATTGTGCAGAGCCAATATGTACTCGTCAATAAAGGGACACTGCAGGTGAAGCAGAGGGACAAGAGCAAAAAAATCACAAGGAGCGCAAACTGAGTAACCACGGCAACCAGATACAAAATAAGACAACGGCAGTGATCAGCCTTGAGGATTTTCAGTCAAATGACTGCTGGCATGAGGAGACGCATCAGTCAGAAACAAGGTGTTTGCTTCTGTTCTCATGGAGAGGCTGTGTACAAATACTAAGGCATCTCTTTACTTCCCCGACTTGAGCTAAATCACTGGCTCCAAACCGGGTGCCTGAGAGGCCTTTAGGGGGCGCCAGTTATCACAGGGGGACTCAAAATTAGAAATGCATCTTTAAATGAACAACAGAAAAAGACATGTCTATGAGTGCTTTTATTTTGAAGGTCCTGCTTTTCTATTGAGGCAAGAGTGTGTGTGTCTCTTGGGGAACCAGGGAAGAAAGCTGGAACCCACTGATCCAGGTAAAGTGGAATAAACAGACTGATGTGTCCACTTGCCTTTCCAAAGACGAAGCAGTAGAGGGTCACTCCCATGGCCCACACGTCCAGCGCCTTAAAAACAAAAAAAATAAGATAAAGAATGAAGTTAAATGCGACTCAAACAGGCTCAACAGCAAACAGCACAGCGATGGCAGCATCTCGCGGGGGAACGCGGTGACCTGCTTCGGATGCAGCCTGCCGTCAGTGATTAATGGCACATTTTAAGGCTGTTTCTCGGGGGCCGTCTCTTGTCAGACACCTCGGAGATGAATCTGTGTGATCAGATGGGGGGGGGGGGCTCTCGGTCTTCTGCCAGGGACCTCGCGCTGCCTGTGGCTCCACTGGAAATCCATTTGCTCGTCCTTTATAGTTGATGCGAGGATGAAAACTGGCCTCCTGCACCAGTACAATGTGCCGCGCTGCTCTGTTCACATGATGGACGACCAGTGCTGGCAGCTGAGTGACTGTAGTGAAACCCGAGTGGGGAAATTGAGGTTTACACTGCTGATTTACATGCTTTCGCGGCTTGACCAGCTGCGTGTCTGGGAGACTAATCAGAGAGAGAGGCGCTCTCAGGCTGCATGGGTTGTCTCGAAGGCGGGCCGGAGCACTTGAAGCGCTCGCGCACCCTGATGGCTTTTTGTCTGCAATCAAATGTTCTATTCTGGACCCACGCGAGGCCCTTCGTTGCGTCAATCCACCCGTCCGCTTTCTTTTCCACTGTCACCGGCGGAGGGAGCGTCATCGCGGTGGGAGTCGAGTGGCCAAGTCACGACGGAGGGCCGCGCCGGAGGGTTCTTCATGTTGATTAATGAGCCCGTGTCTGCTAATGAGTGTTGATGCTGACGTCCCTGAAATCTTTCAACAGGCTGAACATCACTTATGAAGGACGAGCACCGAATGGTGATGAGCACCAGGGAACTTCTGGTCAATTTCTTGAGCCCAAATCTTTCTGCACTTTCACAGAAGGATTAAAAAAACCTGGTTAACAAATCAAGTTTCATCATTTCAAAAGTGTTTCATTTTTTTAAGTTTACTTTTTCAAATTTCCTGTTTATTCAGTCTTTTATATGACTAATTAAAATAGTTCATGGAGCTAATTTGATTAGTAATTGTACATTTAAGTGTGGTTCTTGTAATTAAGCTCTACTTGAGGTTTGCATTTCGTCTGGTTCCTGCAGAGCGAGCTTATTAAGGGAACATGTGTGCACACACTCTCCTTCGTTTATGCTGGAGTGTTTGAAGCCTGTAATTTGGCACCAGCATCATTTTTCTGGACAAACAGTTGCTATGCAACATCGGTGCATCAATTTATTATTTAAGAGTTGGGAGCTAAAAGAGTAAATTCACACCAGCTTATGCGTTTGACTAAACTCAGGCAGTCCATAACTTTTGACACACAATGTGTCACAATATTAATGCAACTTTTCACACTTTTCGGCTGTGAAGGTCTGAGGTGTTCAATCTGATCACTGCTGATAAAGGAAACTGTGGCCTTTCCAAACCTGAGCGATAAGAAGCCGACCGGTGGAAGCAGACCCAGAATCAGGATTCGACCGATTACACAGACAGAGAAATGTCAGACCGTGAGCATCGCTTTGTTCCAATGAATCTGACAATCCAGCGCTATCACGCCCTCCCCCACTGAGTGCCAACATCTGATCTCAGTTCAGCAGTTCTCCTTTATGAATCAGAAGGTTGCGCTCCAGGCCAGCGGTGCTCCCACCCACTCGGAGTGAGTATCCAGCTCGCACACACACTCGCTCTCTGCATTCACAGGATTCACTCACTTTGCCGCTGAAGCTCTTGCGCTTATCCGACAAGGTCTCGGGCGCCATGAATGCAGGGGTGCCGGCAGTGCCGGACAGCAGGGCGTCGTTGCCCTCGAACTGGTTGCTGACCCCGAAGTCTGCGATCTTCACGTGACCGTCGTCACCCAGCAACAAGTTGGAGGGCTTGATGTCCCGGTGGACGATCTTCTGGTAGTGAACTGAGGACACGAGAAGCAAAAATACACAAAAAAAAAAACCAACCTGATGAGTTCTCAGGAACTGCTTCGATTAACCCGAGAGAGAAACAACTCAATGATTTTCCAAATTTTCTGCCCCCTGAGTAGTAAAAAGGGGCATAAATCTGAGCGGGGCCCTGAGGGGGTTTTACAGAGGCCATAAAATGGAAGAAGCGCTTCCAGGCGGGAGGCAGTGAATCTGATGGCAATCTGCGACAGCAGAGAGATTCTGCTTAAAAGTTCCCCGTCCTCCCCCCAGACGCGGGCCATAATATGTAAACTGGGTCATCTATTATTGAGATACTACATCACGGAGCAAGATGGTGCCAGACAGGAGGTTGAAGGCCACTTAAGTAATTAGAAGTCGTGTTCGGAGAAATATGAACATCTGAAGAAGAGGCCAGCTCGCACACAGTCACTGCAGCGCAGGACGAGCCGGAGTAAAGAGGCTGCGCATGATCCTAATCTTCATCCCATTTTCTCTCGAAGTCTTTATCGGCAAGATAGCCGCGATTCGCATCAATAATGTGAACGAGGGGAGTGAACCATCCATCTCTGCTGCTGCCTCGGGCCAAAGGACGCTGGAGCCAAAACGCAATGCATTCTGGGTACTCCTTCCTTTTCAGGAAGGTAGTGGTGCACCTCAGCTTTAAGGAAGGAAACGGCCATTTTGTTCCTCAACTTGCTCCTTAATTTACCTTGGGACAGCCCTTGGTCATCGCGGGAGCGCATTTTAAGGATTAAGTTTGAGGATTGAGGATTAAGGAAGACAATCGGAACGCAGCCTATGAATCAAAAATGCATCCTGAAGTCTGGATTCTTCCGACCAAGATGACAGCAGGTGGAACCATGGCTGTGGATTAATCTCTGCATCCCCCCTCCGCCCGTTTGATCGCACAGGAGGGACGACGACGGTGAGCCGCAGGTCATGAAAGGTAAGTACATTTCTCGGCGTGCACACTCAGCCGTCCTCTGGAGCCGAGGCCCCAGACACTTCAGCGATTGGATAAGTGGCGCGTTTGCGTCTGAGGCGGTCGCGCCGCGGCACCGGGCTCTTGACTCGTGAAAAAGGCCTCGTCAATTAAAAGTTGCTCGCACTTATCGCGCCCGGCGTTAAACACGCCGCGTCAGCGGCATCCAGCACAGCCACTCAGGTGGGTAATTCACAGCCATTAGGACGCGCCGCGCGATGCTTTCAGGAGAAGGCAACTCGGATTGGAAACTCGAGACCGTCGAGTGACGACAAGGAAAAAGCACAACACGAGTTAACTGTGGGAAAATAAAACAAGACAAGTCTTTCAGCAACATTCAGTGTGAATTTCCAGGAAGTGAAGATCATCAGGAGACCTTTACTTCCACATCCCAGCTCCTTCTGCTTCCAGCTCGCACCATCCAAAAACACTCAACAGTTAGCGAAAGCCAAAGAGGCTTTCACAGCTGACCAGAACAAGAAGAAATAATGATAATCTAACAAATTCTATGAATTTGAGTCGTCTTTACTCGCGTGTAGCTTTTTTTTTGGTATTAAATCCTTTCAACTTTTCAGTGTCTAATGCAGCTGAGCTTTAGCTGTGGACAGTGGCTCAAACATAGATAGGAAAGGTTTTAATAATCTTCAGGAAGAGAGAAAAAACCCACCAGTGGCCTGTATGTGTTTTTAATGGGTCTCTGTGGTCTAATTCTCAAGATGGAACCCAAAGCAGCAGAAAGAGGCGGCATCGATCCTCCATCATTAGGCTCATCGCCCCGGCGGAATTGATCCACGACGGCAGATGAGAGAACGGTCCCACTAAACAGCGGGTCGATACTGATGAGGTGGACGGCACACAGAGGCAGCCGGGCCCCCGAGGCATGGCGGGAGCACAGGGTCAGCGCCAGGCAAACACAACCAGATTACTGTGTTCTGAAGAGCAGCAGGACCAGTGCAGTGCACGGTCACGTGGACGATACAAAGGGCTAATATTAGACGTCATACATGTACAGTGTGCTGCTCTCCTGACCAGTAGGAGCAGCCTGCAAATTGCACTCGCAGCTTTAGGTGGAAGTTGCAGATGAATTAATTTGGTAACAATGAGTGAAACTATTTCCATGTAGCACTCCACAGATGTGTTGCGCAGAGCCAAAGATAGGCCAGCTTCTGAATCACTGAGTCCGTGTGTGTGTGTGTGTGTGTGTGTGTGTGTGTGTGTGTGTGTGTGTGTGTGTGTGTTACTCACGGTACTCTATGCCGAGGATGACGTCTCTGAAGTACAAGCGTGCCTGCTCTTCTGAGAAAGGACTGTCTGTGGGCACCTCCATCACGGGGCTACGCGCCCATGCAGGCAGCCAGACAGCCAGGCGGCGAGAGGACGCATAAAAAAACAGGACACAAAGGCACCGTGACAGTCAAATCGGCACAGTATGGCATGTCCTGACCAGCACTGCAGTTTGACTTCAAGTGTGGAGACATCTCCAGATTTAATCACCCTCATCAAACCAAACACTTCCCCCCACGGTGAATGTAAATCCCGGCCAGCAGCAGCACCCACAGCCCAACTTTTCAGCAGAGAAATGGAAAAATCTCTGAGGACATACATCATCCACTCTGTGTACGTCAACATCAGAACACGACCAGGAGGCGTACGGATGCTGTACATGTCCAGATGGGTGTTGACAGTAGAACCAAAGGCTTCAACTCAACATAAACATAAAGAACATGAGGGCATTAACGCACTGTGAAGCTCTGTTATGTATTTATAGGAAGTGAACATGATTGTGTCAACAACAGGCTGTGATATGAAACTGAAGAGAACTAAAGTGAGTGTCTGTGAACCAGCAGCAGAGTATCTATGGTCGCCAATGTTCATCTGAGTGATTTTAAATGGAGCTAAGAGTCATAATGGAAGTAAATAGAGGCTGTTCTCTCCATTGATCTCATAAAAACCCTGAAAAACAGGATTAAACAGCGACCTTCAATCACTAAAATTTGATGGGTGAAGCTACAAATCTTTATTCATCACTTAAAAGGCTTCACTGAGAGTCTGCCTTCACACTGGGGGGCACAGTGACCTTTAACCTTTGCAAAATCAAATCCTTCCTCAGCGAACCTGAACGTTTGCACCACATTTGAGAGCATTATGGAGATATTGCTTCAAGTTGCATTAATAAAGCTTGCCATGACCTCTGTGTGACCTTCAGCTCCCTAAAATTTCATCAGTTTGTCTTTCAGCAAGAGTGAGGTTGTTTTTCAGAATAAGCAATTATCAAAAAACTGTGAATGCTTTGACCTTTCCGGGATTCCTTCACCTGGTAACAGGAGTAAGCCTTTTTCATGACTGTTGACTCTCCTCTCTGATTGGACGGTCACGCAGCGGAGGTCCCCGGGTCCCACCGAAATGTCAAGCTGGCATAAACTGGGCATGACCTCTGGTGAAGAGCGTCGCCCACGTTACAGTCAGTCAGCAGCGATGTGATTGGGACAAAAAGGCGTTTCAAGTCCCACAGTGCAAAGACGTCACGCGTCCAGCCCTCACGTGAGCACAGGAGTGGAAAATAAGTGCTCCTTCATCACTTCTCTACGTTTCACGAGCAACATTTCCGTCTTCTAATCAAATCACTTACAGCGAAGCAGGAAACGAAATGTCAAGCAGCTGCTGGGGTCAGTGATCACCTTCACGCATACGGCGTAAAGTGTTTTGTTTGTTCTATCGGTTCCTCGCTTCGGCTCTCCATGTGAAATGGAAGCTGCAGAGCTGCAGTGGTGCTTTAGTACCGAAACAAATCAACAAAAACACTTTTAAAAACAAGCATCGGAGTGTCTTTGTTTTTCCATCTAAACTCGTCAATTGGGAGATTTAAATGTAAAGGGGCAGCCCAGTTTTTGTGCGTCATCCAAACAAACCTCACACAGCTTTTTATCTTACAGTCGTTTACCTCAGAGGAAACACACACTCTGCTCTCTCATCAAACCATGAGAACAACAAGAGCCAATAATTGCCAACAACACTTCTTTCTTGTTGACAACACATTTTTCAGCCAGCCAGCCAGGCTGGTTGGCTTGTTTTTGTTTTTAAACCCAGTAAAGTATCAGTGTGCATCAGAGGTGGGCACCGACGGTCCTGGAGGGCTGCGGCTCGGCCTGGATCTACACACCTGTGAGTAATGAGCTGCTCGTTGCCACGGTTTCCGCAGAGCTTCCCGGCAGGCAGGAAGACACTAAAAGCATGCAGCACCGTGGACCCCGAGACCTGGAGTGGGCTCGCGTGTGCATGCAAATGTGAACTGATGGAAATCTCAGCATGTGTATATGAGGTGTGGTTAGAGAGTGATAGTTTGTAATGCGTTCCTTTTTCCCACTGAATCCAAAAAGTTTAATTCATTTAAAATTATTGTATTTTTTTAATCAGAATCTGGAAAATGTAAGAAATTGATAAAGAAAAAGAAAATGAAATAAAGTAAATTTTCCAAAGGCAGGAGAGGTAAAGGTGGCATGAGGAGGCTGTGTGAGACTCCACACAAGTCCTGAGGAAATCGCTTGAACTCATCGGTTCCACGAAAAATACATGAGCAGGAAGTTGCAGGCTCAACTTTAATCTCACACTATGTTAACATGAGTGACAGCAGACAATGAATACTAGTTCATCTGAACTGTGGCTGTCGAATGTCTTAAGAACTGAAGCCTTTTCTCACATTACCTGTCGCGCAGCTTCAAAATTGTCAGTTTGAAAAACGTAAAACAGAATCACTATTTCAGGCAATAAACCGCACTCTTATACAAGTGTTCTCGCACTATTTGGCATAGTACTGCACAGGCTATAAATACAGCACTGGCAATAGTTAAAAGCGATCGCGTACGAGAACAATACTATGACTGTACCAATTTAAAGTGGTGGGCTTTGCAGCACACAGGCAGGCAGGCAGGCGTGGAGGCTGAGCCAGCGGTGGTGGGAGAGCTCTCTGAGCTGCATCTCATGTGAGAAGTGTTAAGAGGGAGCCAGAGCGTCTTGTAGCCGCGGCCGGAACTTGTGTTCATCAGCCCGAGCGACTGTCAGCGCGCTGCCCGCGGCGACACGCCGCTCCGCGTGGAAACTAATAGAGCACGTCTCATTATGAAAAAAGCCAGCGATGACTTATGCGGCCGCACGCGTGCCCCCCTTCCCCACCTCCGCCCTCTTTGTAATAACCGAAAGGTCGCGCGGCGTTAGATCGTCACAAATCTTCGGCGAACACTCACAGGCCGACCGTGATCGCCAAAAGATAAAACCCCTGAAAGCCCCTGAAGCTCGGCGACGCAACAGACAGCCGTGATTTCATCCGTCGGGCAGGGATGGGTGGAGGGGGGCGGGGAAACGTGGAGGTGAAGGTGAGAGGAAACGAGTGGGTGAATTATTTAAGAAGAGATGTGTTTCTCCACTCACCCTTTGCGCATCAACTCGAAGACTGTCGGGAAAGAGGGAGGAAAAAAAAAAAAGGAAATGAGAGCTCGTCTGGACAAACACGTTGGCACATTTAGCTGGGTTGAGCCGCTCCTACAGCGACCTGGAGAGCCGGCATAATGTGTGAGCACAGAGAAGCAAGGCGTGACGCTGAAGCCTGGATTAATTATCGGAGAAACTTGCTGGCGACATATGTGAACGAATGCCGGAGGCTGCAGGAGACGAGACGAAGGCTTAACGGGTGCGAGGTGTGTGCTTACCCATGTGGAGGTTGTCCTCCGACGGATCGTCCAGCACCTGGGACCAAGAACAGGATCGGCGTTACTCGACAGGAAAAGATTCAGACGGTCAGAAGCGAGGGAAAAAGTGACAGTCCTTCGTTGGATCATGATACCAACACACTGCAGAATTACAGCAGGCAAATTAAAGGGTTTAGGAGAGCAACAGTTCTGTGGAGGAGCCGAAAATCGTCTCTGTGAGCGCTGAATGGCGCATGATGCTTCCAGCAAACATGCCTCCTGCAGTTTGATCGACGCGAGACTTAAAGACCTGAAGAGACGTCTGTGCACCTCACAGACCCTACGAGAGGCTGCCGAGGCTCCAAACATGGCCGACATATAAACAAACTCATCCGGTGTGAGGGGACAGAGGTCGTCCTTCCTGAAAATGATCGAAAGAAGAGATAGGAAAAAAAAAAAGATGAAGAGCGGAGCTGCTTATGAGTCAACACCAACCTCATCTGTCAAACAGCGGCCGCGCTTCTGTTGTCGCTGCCAGTGGACCTGGCACACGGGCGTTTATTGGTGATTTCACTGCTGACGGATAAATGCACCAGTATACAGGAACAGGCCGTGCTCAGACTCGGCCCCGAACTGAATGACATTTTATTATTCGGCAGCACAACGAGACTAAATATACAGCTGACGCCACCGAGCAGCTTTTGGGGAGGGGGTGGGGGGCGGGGGTGAAGAGGTGAAATATCATTCGCCTGCTGAATCCAAATGAGCTGCGTATGCCTGGACGGCGTGCGCACTAAAAGCAGCCCGACTCAGAAACAACCGGGAGCTGAAGGTGTCTGCGGCAGGGGAGAGGGGAGGGGACAGCGTCCTCGGGGAGGACGCGCACTGTCTGATGGGAGTGGGTCACACACTTCAGGGCATCTCCGCCTGCAAAGGACTCTCCACAAATTATTAAACAACCCCTCGGGACATAGTTTAAGATGTTGACTCCACTCCAAAATACCAGTTTCAGCCTGATACAAAAACTATCGAGTCTTCTGTGAACCTCCTCAAAATGAAACTGCACATGTTTCCTCCCAAATCGATGTTTGAGTCCTTTCAAGGAACTAAAAGCGAATCCATCTTTTGAGAATCTGCATGTAAATGAAGGCGCGTGACATAGCTAATGGACATTTAATTAAAAAGCAAGCGAACACAGTTTTAATAGTCTCAAGAGACGATTAATCACTGTGAGAATAATCTCACGGCTGCAAATCAACCTCGTCATGACCTGGTTATTTCCTGAGTCTAGTGCACATGTATGTTGATGGCTACGTTTAAAACGACATATAGAGTGGTGCGACCCACTAAAGGAGAAAAGTGACATTTCCATGGATATGGGAGTTATTACACAGAAGCTGCAGTATCTCAAGTATTCACAGACTTTGGTGCTCAAACCGACACACCAGGCCGTCCTGCCGTTGGCATAGTGATAAGTGAGTCCAACGTGTGCCCCACTTAGGCCCGTCCTCCCTGTTGAACCGCAGCCTTGTGGTTAAATTGTGACTAGCAACCAGGAGGACGAGTTTCAGTCTGTATGAACGACAAACGTTGGAAATCAGCCGTCTAGTCACGGCAGCGTGTTTGTTGGCTTCGTGAGGCCGTCGGTCCACGATCGACTCCACGAAAAACTCTGAAACAAACGTGTCTCTCATCTTCATCTCCCACTGTAGTAATCCTTCTCCCTACGTAATCCTCTGCTGCTGTGTAAATACTACAAAGCATGAGTAGTTTAGTCATTACCTTTGAGGCACCTGACTAATGTAGTGACTAAGATGCAATAAAAAACAAAAGAGGAATATTTCTGGTCAAAAATAACAGAATACAAGAATAGAAACGTTGAGTCGAGGGTTTCAGTGAGTGTCTGCTCTTCTACCAGCCCGGCGCCTTTGTGAGGAGGAGGAGGAGGAGGCCGCTCCCCAACCATCTGTGACAAATGACCATATCACTCTCATCGCTTTTAATCTGTTCCAGACGGCGTGGGCTTTAATGTATGAAAACGAGAGAAAAAGACTTCTCATAATTAGATGGACCGGACCGCAGTTTCACAGGAATCGGTTGGATACCCCTAATGAATGTCGTCCAGACCCCGGCACAGCCCATCCAAATGGATGAGTGGGGAGACGTGGGGGGGGAGAGGGAGCGCGAGCAGCTTTTCCCGATGCCCACATACGCCCATTATGAGAGTGAGAGCGAGGGCGGACAAAGGAAGGAAGGAGATAGGAGCGACTATTTGTGTGTGTGTGTGTGTGTGTGTGTGTGTGTGTGTGTGTGTGTGTGTGTGTGTGTGTGTGTGTGTGTGTGT
>JAUESF010076050.1:0-10022 GCA_032274765.1 Malacoctenus tetranemus | reverse complement strand
CAACTCCCCCCCCCCCCCCCCCCCCCCCCCCCCCCGCCCGTAGCCACAACACACAAACACACACACACATACTCCTGGGGGTGTGTGATGTGATCACACACTCCCTCTTACAAATGAAAGCGGCATCGCTCGTAACTTTGGTGACTGTTTGGATTAGTGCGGGAGTGCACGGGTGCTGATCGAGGGTGTTCGAATAAATGAGATGTACCGAGTGTTTAGAAGGAAAAGGATGGAGAGCGTGATTAGGAGGGACGTCGGCATGTTTAAATGAGTTATATCAGTGTGTGTGTGTGTGTGTGTGTGTGTGTGTGTGTGTGTGTGTGTGTGTGTGTGGGGTGATAGTGATAAATGTGACTTTTTTCCAACTGGAGCTTGATAAGAGATTGACGGCAAGGGGAGATTGAGAGGCTAATCGACATGTGACAGATATACTTGACTCTGAAGTACAGGTAATAAGCTCTTTAGTGGCACATTTAGGACAATGTGGGATCGTGTGGAGTGAGCGGGAGGAGATAGAGACGTGACTCAGCTTAACTTATACACCCAGGGCAACTTTTCATTTTCTCTCCTGCGATAATA
Source organism: Malacoctenus tetranemus (assembly GCA_032274765.1). Taxonomy (NCBI): domain Eukaryota; kingdom Metazoa; phylum Chordata; class Actinopteri; order Blenniiformes; family Labrisomidae; genus Malacoctenus; species Malacoctenus tetranemus. The sequence continues at coordinate 9,443 of JAUESF010076050.1, read as the reverse complement.
GGCCACATTTCATTCCAACTTCCTCGACAGACGGCGAGGTGGCAGCTTTTCAAACGAAAAAGATACTCGGAGTAATGGAAGTCGTTTCCTCTTGAGAAAAAATTCCCAAAGTGGGAAAACACTTTTGTCCACGCTGCAAACAAAGATGGATGAAACGGAGACACAACGGTCCTGGAGGGCCGCAGCCCTGCGTGTTTTTCAAAGTGTTCCTCCTTCAACACACCTGCATCTCGTTGGTGTCATCATGCAGCTCTGCAGCAGAGCCTGATAACGAGCAGCTTATTGCAATCAGGTGTGTTGAAGCCTGGACACATTGAAAACAGAACCTCCAGGAACAGGATTGGAGACCCCTGCTCTGGAGGGTTCTCGCGAGCGTAGCTCCCTGAAAACCTGCAAAAAGCACTTTTTGTCTTGGCCTGCTGACATTAGTCAGTGGACAATCTTGGTAATGCAATAACAAAATTGAAATTGAAGTAAATAACTACCAGAAAAAATGTACTTTTTACAAGATGTCTGAGACAAAAAAAAATCAGTTGATTGATTTTTATTTGTAATTTCAAGGAATGAGAAATCTGCTTGGTAATCTGTCTTGTGTATGTTTATTTGGGTTTGCACGTCTCATGTTCGCAGATTTGCTTCCGCATGTTAGACCCTGATTTCCTGTCTACTGTTGACAGAATAAGTTAAAATAAGCCAGGAAGTACCAATTGCGTCAGCTAAATTCGAAACAAACTTCTGGGAGCTTCTAAAAGTGCATATTCACTCTGTCGAAGTGGGCGCCGCGTTGTCCCTAAAATAGTTCAGGCTCCGATTTTTATTTTACTTCTGCGGCACTTCCGGGCCCGCGCAGGCCCGCTCTGCAACCCCGTCACACATCAGCGCCAGATAATCTTTTCAAAGCATCGACCTCGGCCAAGCCCCGGATCAGGATTTCCTTTTCCAAATGTCAGGATATAAAATGCCCCGATAATCTCATAGTGGGTCCCCAGTCTGAGGAGAATAGATGAGATGGCCTGTGGGTCAGCGAGATGGTGCAGCTACAAAATAAAAAAAGATTGGAAGAACTCCAACTGCTCCAAGGATGTTAACGCATCTGGTAAATGATATATATTTAGTATTTTAAGCTGCGGCTCAGCATGAGGAGAGATGAAGGGGATGAAACCCCTCGATATGTGAGTCGGCGTGGGAGCCGCTCTAATGCCTCGGCATTCACTCAAAGCATTTCGACAAAAGGTCATATCAGCAAAATGTGTTGTCGTCACGCAGGCGACTGAGTAGGACAGCCGCAAACCCAAACACAAGAAAGTCGGCACACATAAATGTTCCCGACAAAAGATGCCCACGCTTGTTTCAATGAAACGGGTGTGTGGCGCACAACAATGTCAACACGGCGAGTGAAACGCAGGTGAAAGTCCTCTCTGTCCTCAACTTTGTACACGAAGTGGAGTCATTGGTCGATCTTTAGCTGTCACTTTGACTGGATTCAGACTTAAAACGTTTACAGGGTCTTTTTTCCTGACACATTGTTGTAGCCCAAGTTTTAAAGCTGTAAATGTGAAAAAACCAACAATAAACATGTGTTATGGGAAAATATATCTGTCACAAATAAATACATTGTCAGTCAGACTGTAACCAGTCATATTCAGCTGTTTATATTTAATTTTGAGTCATACGTCATCCTCTTGATTTTGTTGTCGTAACAACCTGGCCAAGGAAACTGATTACTAATCAATTCCAGGACTAACATTGACATGGTTAAAGTCAACTCAATTTGACTAAAGCAGAAGCCCATTGAATAGCATCATGTGCTTTGGCTTCATGCTCAAATATGACTGATGATTCTTGAGTCACTTTACCTAAAGAAATAACCCTAAATCTGGATTGCTTTTCACACACTGTTGAACGTGATTCCTTCAAAATAAAAACCCTTTTTCCTGAACCAAATAAAGAATTTTTTCAGGAATTGACTTTCAGACCTGTGAAGACAAAACTGGTTAAATCTGACTCTTGAAATTCAGAGTTTTGAATATCAGGCCAACACCTTGATCCAGGTTCTTAAAACCATCCTTTGCTTTTTCTTTTAGTGGAGCATCGTCCCTCACCTGCTACTAAAAGTACCGTTTCTGAGGCTTTTAATGGTGGAGTATTTCATTGAATTACAAATCCAAAGATTTGATTTTGAGCAGACGAAAAAAAAATTGTTTTCCGCGTTAGTGCTCGCATGGTCTCGCTTCATAATCGCCCAATTCAATTGAGTGTGATCAAAAAGTACAGAAAAAAACAAGCGCAACATCAAATGAATTCAAATCGAGTCGCTCCGCATTACTTCTCGTGCGTGAAGAAGAAGAAGGAGAAAAACTGCCTCGGAAAAAGTCAGCGGCACGAAATCAGGTGATTCTGTTGGAACCCCGTTCGCGAAGGAACATCTTTCCCCGGCGTCTTTGAACACAACAATGTCTGGAAAGCAGCGATCGAAAGCGGCGCTTATCAGACGCTCGCTGGGCTGGGACCCAACGAGTGGGCTGCCGGAAGATTAAACCGCATCCCTAAATAATTCTGCAGAAACATTTGATGGGTTTTAACCAGAAGAAAGAAAAAAAGAGTCCGATTCAGTTTGAAACTACATGCTGTGGCGGGGGAAGGGAAAGGGAGGAGGGTGGCTGCCAAAGCATTTAATGTCCCTGCAATTGAAGATAAAGAGCAGATGACAATCACAGGTTTTGGGGGCCTAAGACAGGTCGCAGCAGCAGTAACCGAGGGCTTCGCCCGCTTCCTAATAACAACTGAATAGTTTTCCCAAGTCACCTGGAATGGCTCCGATTTCAAAGAAGATGAACTTACTGAAACTAACCCTCACAATTGAAAGCAATCAAATCATTGTACTTGGTGTGTCGCAGGAAATCCGACTCTCGCTCGTGTCTCTCACTCAGCCTCACCCCCCCCCCTTTAAATTACCCGACTGCTGAAATCGATGGAACGCAGCAGTGGCGGCGGCAGCTGACCTTTCCTTTCTCCTCTGATTACCGAGATCCCGAACAAAGGCCTCAGAGCGTTGTTGCCGTTTTATTCCGCTAACCTTGCTGTTGCCTTTCTACATGTCTTCATTGTATTTTTGAGGGGCGTGGGAGCCAACGACCGTGATACTCGACTGCTATTGCCGCGACACCATTGATTGGATGACTGACGGGACGACTCTCTCAGACACACCTCTGAAGAACTGCACACATGAAGCACACCGAGTGGCGACAGACGAGCCTCAAACGTGCTTGCTGTGTGTCAGTGCAGCGACCACTGGCTTCCTGTTTTCTTTTGCACTCGGCATTTGGGGTTGTTCAATTCATCTGTGAAACGTTAAAAGTAGCGCTGCAATATGTCCTGGCATTTTATGTGCTCATACCATCCAATGTTTGGTGAATTAAAACAATTCAAGCCAGTTTCTGAAGGTTTGTTTCAAGTTACATTTAAAATCTCTCTCCCTCAAGTACAATGTACCTCAAGTAAAATATACAATATACAATACCTCTGACTTACAATAACTTTTTAGATCATTTGGTAGCTACACTATTGAAAACAGAAAAACTGAAGAAATGCAACAAAAAACAATTCTTTTTCATTAAAAAAATGCTGATATTAACTAATCTCTTATTAATCAACCATGTAACAGCCTGGTGCACTTTGGTTTCTATACTTGGCCAAATAGAGGGGATTAGGTTTAAACTGAGTATCTGAGTAAACTGACTAAATCATTGTCAGGATTCTTTATTGAGTTCACAACGTTGTAGCTAACAGGTAGCCATTAAACACACGCTGCCTTGCAGAAATGCAGTTCTTCCAAATGCATGATGTCATCTGTGCTTGGAGAGACCTTGAATTAACCCAAACACTCGAAGCTCCCTTAATCTGGCTTTTTTTGGTGATGCCCTGAGTGGCCATTTAAGGAACTGCAGTCAGAATTTTGCGTTTACCTTCTCTGTGATTTGTTGTCACTGCTGCTTATTGACAATTGGGACGCGTGAAGCCATTGTAGGGATTCAATATCCCGCCACGCATGTGGCTTGCCTTTGTAAGTGGAGGAATCCGAGAGTTGGCCGCCAGCCCACTGAGCCACGGCAACTGGCTGGCAGCCCCCCCCCGCACTCCCCCCTACCCCCCCACCGTACAATAGACCCTTTTCTTCTCGCTTACCTCCTTACTCTGTCTTATATCATTAGCAGCGTGTGCCGGCGAGAGAGATAATGATATGTACATCTATTCAACCCGGGTGACATGCCTCGTAGGGAGTCAGCGGGAAGAAAAATCCCTCCCTCCTCATGCTCAGACTCAGCCTCTCCTTCTTTTTTTATCCCTCCACCCCTCCTGTCAGCAGACACGGGGCCATCTTTTTCATTCGTCCCCCTAACCTGCTATGTTTTCTCTCACAATGACTTATAAATAGGGGGCGCTGCTTAGCATATCAAAAGGCATCCAGGCAGGTCAGGGATGGAGGGTGGGGAGAGAACAGTTTAAACAAATATTTTAAAAAAGATGGAGAGAAGAAGAAGACAAAATGGTGAGTTTATGAACCAAACTCAGGTGTCGCACTCCGTCACTTGACCGCAGTGTGGAGATGTAACGGATTGGGCGTGTTGCCCGGTGGCGACTCCTCATACTGCTTTGACGTCGGAAGACTTCCTGCTCTCCTTGGCGTGTTTGCTGCTCACATCATTCCAACACGTCACACCAGACGATAGTGGGCTGCTGTGGGTCACCGGGTCACATGCCAATCAGAAGCCCGGTTGGTCTGGTTTGGTCCGTGGGTCTTTGGACAAGACGTGGAACCCGGCGTTGCTCCCGTTTGTGTTCGCACCAATACAGATGCCAGAAGTAACTAAAACATGCTCCATTTGTGAAGTTGGTTCCCTTTATTAGGCTTTTCACCTAACAGCGCTTTGACAACTCATAAATATTCTAACTGAGGGTTGTTTGTTGGAAGCGTTTTCAAACAACATCGCCATTGCGTTCATGACTCTGAAACCTTGCGCTCGCTGTCGATCACTTTGTTGGATCGTTCGTACAAGCTATTTTGTCGTGATGTGACATCCTCCCTGCTCTTGCCCTTGGGCTGTTTTGGTTTGGTTCTTTTGAGCAACCACTAGGTATGCAAATGCGTCTCATCCCCCCCGAGGGTTGTTTTCCAGGTTTAAGTTTGGTTGTGGAAATTGTGTCAAAGCAGAAGAGTGCTAATTCGTTTTTTTTTTGTTTTTTTTATTTTTCCAGCCTGTGTGCAAAAAGGTATTGGACGTTCACGGAGGGGGGGGGGGGATCTGGACGGCTCTAGCGAGACGAAATCATTATTTGTTCTGTGGGATCGGTCACAGTTTTCATGCCTTAACGGACTGAGGGTCTAAGGAAGTCAACACTTCACAGATGTGGATAATAGAAATCAGATGGAAACATAGTGTCGACTTCATCATTGTTGCTATTTCTAGCTCCAGGTTGAATTACCTGACAAATCCTTAAGATTACAAGCAAAATATTAAAGACAATCACGTAGCTACAGTGGGTATCAGCCTAATGTGTACAGGTTGGAGCTCATATTGCCGTTGCCGCCCAAGGTGCTACAGTGGAGCTTCACGGAAGAGAGACTTCACCCAGGCTGTGGCCTCACTGTCGTAGCACGGTGCACACGTGAACAAAAAGCCCCTGCACCTCCATGCGGAGACCGGAGCCTTGGCCTGAGCGTTATCTGAGCGACGGGCCGAGCCCGCAGGGACGCCGAGGCGCATCTGAGCCCAATTAACCTCTGTCCGTGTCTCGGTGGACGCTGGAGACGAGCTCTGGGCCGGACCCTTGACAGGCCCCCTGCTCGGTGAGGACGCCGCCGATCCCTCTCTTTGTTCCCGTCCGTGATCGCCGGCCGCGTTATTTAACTCACTGCCAGCAGCTCATTTTTCTGCTTCCTTTACTCACTGAGACACTAAACACTCCCCCCTGTCTTACTGTCTCTCCATGTCTGTGGATCTCCACTCACTCTGTACACCTCAACTGTTTTTAATAAATAGGGGGTGGAGGGGACCTCATGCCATGATGCATGCTGCTAAATAAATAAAGAGCTATCAAACACCACAGATTTATGTAAAGCTCGCCGGCATTGGGTCTGGCTGTGTTTATTCCCCTTTCATCGCTGGTTGAGAGAGTAATGGGCTGCACACTCCCTTCAAAGCGGGGTGTCACTATCAGCGTTAAGAGCTGTCCCACCGCGCCGATAACATGCGCTAATCCTGACTGCTTTATTACTTCCAACCTAAGTGTCACACTTTGTTTGGCCTGCTCGGAACTGATAGTCAAAATATTTTCCAAGTGATATTAACTTGTCAAGCGACGGGGGGGCTGATATGAAACTTATTTTTTCCGAGTTTGCTGGTGTCTGAGAAGGGAATTTGCCACTGTTAGTCACCTGGAACTGTGTACCCCTCCCACAGAGAGCCAAGTGAAAAACGTTGCCAGACGACAATCTTGACTTTTTTTTTCCAGACGTCTCTCATCAGGGAAGTTCCTGGCGACTAATTTCACCTGTTGTCAAAGCAAAAATGAACACTTCCGAGGTTTTTTTTTTTTTTTTAGCTTCTCATCAGGGTCATGGGAAAGCCATGGGAGATCCTGTTGAGGGCGTGGAGACCCTGATGACACAGTTCTCAGGGGCATTTCGCTACTTCCCGTGGCGCGTCTGCTGGAACTGCTCCTCCAGCGACTCGGCCCCCCCGAGTGAGCGAAAGAAACTGGAAGGATGGAGGGAATTTTACCACGTCCACACGCTCAGTTGAAAGACCTGCATATTTTATTAAGCAATACAAACAATGTCATCTTTAATGCTGCAAAATTGGAAATTTGACTCATGAAGAAACAGGTAACTTACTTGAATGTACTGTAGGTAGAAGCAGCGTGCAAGTGGACGCTGTGATGTGATGTAGCATGATTGACCTGCTCAGTTATACCCTTTATTTTTCTCAGTCCTTTATTTTTTCTAACCACATTATTACTGCTTCTCATGCCTATTATCACTTTTTTTTTTTTTTTTTTTTACAAAGCCCCACTTCTAAAATATCGGCTGCTATCTGGCTGACAGTTTGAGGAAGAGGTCTCCGTGAACTGGTGCAAGTGGCGAGACAGAAAAGACTGCATTATCTGCAGCAATAATTAGGCACCCACTCACTTTTGTGGAGAAAAACAATAGGGTGAAATTAGTGACACACAGTGACAATTCGTTCATCCAATCAGTGGATGATGTGGGTGTCTGTACATGAAACAGCTGCTTGGCAGATGAATGTAATTTGATCCTGGATCGCACTGCACGAACCCTGTAGTGGATCCGCCACTTTACTCTGTTATTTAGCTTCACGCTACAAACCGTTCCAATGGCTGTATAATTAAATGTTTGGATAACAAGTGTTTCGATACTCAACTTTTTGAGCAACATGTGCTGAAGTGCAGTGAAGTCCAGAAGATAATAAACTACAGAAACAAAGATTTATAGCTCTGTTTGGCAAAATGAATCTACAGAGCAAATAACACACACAAGTACAACATGATTTTTGAGTTAAGTGCACAGCGCATGCAGCAAATATCAAAATCCGTTTTTTTCACGATAAAACCCATCGTTGCGAGATTAGATTAAAGAAAGTTTAGAATCTCGACTAAACAATGTCAGCAAATAGTTCTTGCCGGAGGCTCGTGATTCAACGTTTGATTTTTGGTTTCAAGTATAATTCTATTCATCAATCTCTTTGCCGAAAAAGACAAAAATCTTGATTCAATCAACTGTTTAAATTCGTCTGAACTGTAACTATTTTCAGAAAGACTCGTGCAAACCACTTGCCAACTGCAGAAATCCCCCCCCCGGAGGAAAACTCCATTAGGAAATGACTGCAGGAGACACCAATGTCTCATAATTGATGTCTTGAAAGAATACAGGCAGCAGCTGTTTGAAGGACAATAAAAAAAAAGGAGGGAATCAATCAAAAAGGCATGATTGATTTTGGTGGGAAAACATCCTTTGAAAGGGATTCCTCCAAACACAAGGTTAAAAAGTTGAGTGTTGAGAGCTCGAGTTTGTTTTGTTTTATTTCAAGAAGAACATGATGTGGTTAGGTAAATATAAATTACAGACAGCTGATAATAAGTTCACATTTTGCTCCATCTAACATCTGTTCTTAACCTGTTCATAGGAATTCTCACTGTTTTCTGCAGCATAAACAACACAACTCAATGCGAGAACCAGAAATGAGCAACACATGGATGCGATAATGTTGGATAAGAAATTCAGTGACAGCCTAATTGTTAGCAAAGCAGTACCAAAGTTAACAATTAAAAGTAGGTCTGATTATTACTGTTATTCTTTTGCTCTAAACAAACAAAGAGAAACATTTCGAAGTTCGTTATTTTTATGCTGAAATGTTTTGGGTTCGACCCACTTAAAATCACCTGACGGGACCCCAGAATCCTTTGCTCTCCGTCTGGCACCAACGTTCATGTGAAGTAGCACTTTTCAGAATGACAGTCTGTAAATATACAGTTGCTTTTATTAACACTGCAACAGATGACTGTCCCATGTCAATACCTTTTGCTGATTTAAAAAAAAAAAGGAACCAAACAAGAAATTTGCACAATAGAATGAATTAAAGCAAAAAGGACATGAGAAACTGTTTCAAAACACTTTGTCGCACATGGAAAACTTCATGTAATGTCATAAAACCAGCACGTCTCTGAATCTAATAATACAATAATCGTTATGATTACCATACGATTAACTTGTGCAAGAGCCTTTATTTCCTGTCTGAACTAGAATATGATCGCAAAGGAGAAAAAGACGCTGATCAATGTCATTTGAGCCTTTACCTGCTTTTTTCTTTTTTTTTTTCTTTTTTTTTTAAATTGTGGAATGGGTGCAGTTACCTTTCTGTCCAGATGAGGGCGACACATCAAACATAAGAAACTGAGCACCTGAAGGAAGGGTTTTTCCCTGCAGCAGTGGAAAGAGAGGGGGGGCCGTGAGAGGCGGCGAGGCGAGTGGATCCCTTATTTCAAACACATTCTGATGCTTTGTGTTCAGCCAAACAAACTGGATGAGGGTGCACGAGAGTGGAGCGGGGGTGAGGTTGTTGTTTTGGTTTGGACGCAGGAAGCGGCGACGCGGCCACATGGCCAGACTACCAACGACAGCTGAGACGGAAGCAGGGCCGGTGCCAACTGTCTGGCTCGCTCTCTGGTAGGCCTGCTTCCCTCAGGCCACTCACAGCCAGTGCAGGACCATGTCCAGGGTTGTCAAATATCACCACACACACCCTGTCTCCCTGCATCTCTCTCTCTCTCTCTCTCTCTCTCTCTCTCACACACACTCACACTCACACTCACACACACACACACACACACACACACACACACACACACACACACACACACACACA
>JAUESF010075862.1:0-13189 GCA_032274765.1 Malacoctenus tetranemus | reverse complement strand
GTCTGGGAGTCTCTGTTGAGACTGCTGCCCCCGCGACCCGGCTCCGGATAAGCGGGAGACGATGGATGGATGGATGGATGGATGGTATTTACATGCCTCTGTTTCACTCAATAAAGACCAATTCTTGAATATTGAAAGCCTGAAGAACCTTCCTTGTGGCATCCACCAAACCCAGGACTCATCCATCAGACTGCCAGTCAGATACATCACTCCAGAAAGATGCTGCCGTGTTTCTGTGGGACCACCTGTAGAAAAAACAGAGAATAAATGAATTGAAAGCCCTGCCAGAAAGTGTCCTTGTATAACAAAGAAAGCTGAAAAGACTGTGAACATGTAAAGATTCATATGCATGTAAATATACACATTAATGTTCATTGTCAGTCCATTTCAAAGGCTCCAACAATTTTTCTGTACCTCTTCAAATTGAGTAGACTGAATTTACGGGGTTGTAAGTAAAACCTTTCTTATATGTCCATTGTTCTTTTATCTGTTGACTCAGCACTTCAAGGAAACAAATGTGTTTTTAAAATGATCTTTCACATTTCAAAGCTGTTCTTATGTTGGACTAACGCTTGTCATTGAGTTTTGAGAAGGTTCTAATCTAATAAAATTACACACAAGCAGCGGAGACCAAGTCCGACTGATCATTGCAGCACAGTGTTTTCTTTTAACAAGTCTCACTGAATGTACGATTGTAAAAGATATGAGTGATATGTGAATCATGAAAATTGGTGACATGTCTGTTATGAGCAATGTCAGCGCAATTTTGGTATTCAGCAGGTATCTCTTTGATTGATTTATATTCTATTGCACGAATCACATTTTGCTCGTTTATATTAATACAGTTTTGTTCATTGGTTCATGTATTGAGATCACATCGTGGGTTGTTGCTAAGCTGCGTCATGGTTAACCGCAATGATGACTGAAGCAGCCGAACTCTGCTGGCCAGTGAGGAGGATGCTGGTCAAGTCCTTTGGAAAAGATGTCTAATCAGTGTGACAAGGTCACAAAGCATTTGATTGGAGCGGAACAAAGGAGGGAAATTACATATAATTCATGATGAAAGTTAAAATTGAGCTTCTTCACTTTCAAAAGGTAGTAGCTGCCACTGATACAGATGCACATGTCACCTTTTCTGAGTTTAAAGAGGTTAGAAATATGTTTTCTCAGAAGATAATGATAATAATGATTGGAAGTCGCATCAGCTCTGTGGTTCCAAGCAAACTGCTTCTCAGACCTACACATTTTATCCTAGCAGCTGAGTGAGGGAGCATTATAATCATGTGTACATCAGGGGTACGCAGTTACACCTGTGCAACATAAATCAATATTGTGTTCGGAGTCTTTGCTGCGTATTCATGTACTGACCTCCTAGATTACTTGTGTCTAAGAGGGACAACAGAGAACACAGCCATGGCCAAAATAACAACTTAGAATAAGCAGCTTCTTTGGTGCCTCCACTCTTACAAAGGAGTGGCAGATGACAGAGCAGGTGTGAAGAGTTTGTTTTTTTTCCAGAGAAGTGGCTTTGAGATATGTCATGGCTTGAAATAAAAAAAAACCTAATATTTTGTGCAAGCAGAGGTGGAAGTTGATCTACATACAATCTGCACAGAGAACTGTACCTGAGAGGTGCACAAGACAGAAATGCCAATTCAGTCCAGTCACTTCATTTGGCATTGTGCATTTGAAAACGACTTCCATACCTGTTACTGCAGAGCTGCTGCTAGACTGAGAAGCTTGAACCAACTTGACGCTCACCTATTTGACTTTAACGCGTGCTAAATGCTCGTTGAGATACTCCTCTTTACACAGGAGTTTGTACACGCTCAAAAATCTGCACATCCAATGATCTGAGCAGCTCTTCATGTTGTACACAGCCTCGGAAAATTTGAGTCATCCTTCAGCCTGAAAAATGTGAGAAGAGAAAGGAGCACATGAATGTGGTGCAAGCTATTGCTGATATAGAAGCTGATACGCTAACCAACGAACACGCAAATCAGCTGATTGCAATGTTGCTAGTTGTGAGACTTTCAATCAATCCGTCAATGGTCAAGCTACTAAAGTTTGATTGTTTTTATGAGGAAGTTGTGTGAAGACGAGAGGATTTTCTAAATCACAGGTGTCAAGCTTCCCAGTTCTTTTCCATACTTCCCGGCTCCAACGCACCTGAATTAATTCAATAATTGTTTGCAGGCTTCTGCCGAGCAGGATGACGACACACTAACTGAAAGCAGGCGGGTTGGAGCAGGGAGACATCCAAAACTTTTCGGTTGCCAGCCCTCCAGGAGTTTGACACCCCTGTTTTATAAGGTTAGCATGGAGGCATGACACATTGTTAAAAAGGTCAAGCTTGCTGCCAGCTATCAAAAATTCAACTGGCCTCATGTTGCCACGGTTGCTGTCTCTCATGAGGATGTTGGAAATTACAGATCTCACTCAAAGGTTTGAAGTCAGGTCCAACTTCCTGAAGCTGTGATCATTTCTCTGTCTTCCTCTCAACTTCAGCAGGAAACACAAGACAGACAGCATGATGGCAACTCCACCCTCTCCCACCATTGTCAGGAGGTAAGCATCGTGACTAAACCATGAGATAATGGATGCTCTTCAGGCAAGAGCCCCAGCCCTGCCACTCCGACAGACTTTTAAAGAACACTTAATTACATTCATTCAAATTGCACATATTTTATTTATTTGTCATATTTATTTTATTTCTTTTTCATTTTTTAAAATCAATGAATTAATTTTGTTATTTCTAATTTATTTATTTTATCATTGGTTGACGTTTTATTGCTCTGTGGAGCTGTTACCAGGTTAAATTCCTGTGTACAATTCTGATGTACCAGAGAAACAAGTTGGGAAGAACCAACATGAAGGAAGTGTCAGTGAACACAACAAAGAGTGGTAGGACCAATGCAGAAGGTGCAGTTTTGATAAAAGAGCCCAAAGAGGGGAAGTCAAATTCCTTCTAAAAAAATTCCCTCAGGACACGCTGGAGAGGCAAAAGCCTGATAGGAGGTTTCAAGGAGACATCAGCAGCAGACATCAACATATGCAGCACACAATCACACTCAGGTCTGAGGAAATTGTCAACTTGGTTCCTTCCTTTGTTGTCTGAAATGAAACATGGCCCTGCACTCAAGCATCCCCAAGTGCCATCGGGGGTGAGGTTGTGCACGGCCCACGCACCAAGGGGTGCAGAGGGATAAGCTGAACCACCTTCCGTTGCCCACCAAAGGCCAAGACCCCACTGCGATACAAACCTACCCCATCAAATTCAGATTGCCTCTCCAAGCATGAGATCAAAAAATTGACATGAGTCAATGACCCACAAAAACAAATAAGATCTGTGGAATTTCAACTGATTCAACAGGTGGATCAGCCTCTGAAGAGAGGAGACAAGCGAGAAGAGAAGCAAGTGAGGTGAAGACCAAGAGGAACCAGAGTAAAAGTAGAACTGAGCAAAAAATAGAGGGAAAAACTGTAGTCTGTTTCCTCGCAGGGTTTTAAGGGCTCATTACTAACACACTGTCAGAGTCAGCATTGGATCAGCTTGTGAACACTCGGAGAGAACTAAAGAAGTAGGTGGAACATGCAGGACGGAAACCTTACTCACTGTGCACTTGCTACTTTACATCAAACATTTTAGCCTCTTTGCAGAAAGACTCTGAGGCAGGGCATTCAAATAATATGTATCAAAGGGAAACATTTTCAGCATTTGCCTTCTTCCTTTGAGTCTGAGTACTTTGATAACTTGCGGCAACACTTTGATTGTACTTGTTTGTTGAGCAGCTGCCTGAGGCATAGGATGGCAATACTTAGAAATGTGACAGTGAAGTACAAGGTGGGAGACCACCTCTAAAAACACAAACCTGAACTGAGTTTTCACCTAGAGCTTTTTCACAGGACTCCCCCTGTGAATAAACACAGTTACCTTTGCACTCCAACCATTCTCTGCAAAGTCTTTAGAAGAGCGATATCCCAGCACGCTACATACCAACTGTGATTGGCATCTGATCTCTGACATTGACATTGGAAAGTTAGGGCAACTGTGATGATGAAGGATCAAATGAGCAGTAACCTGATTGTGTCATCTGTGTTCCAGCCTCCTTAAAACATGATGACCACTTCCAGATAAGCTATAGTTTAGTTTGGGCACCTCTGGTCTGAAACAAGCAAAATGATCGCAATCATCCCATTTGTTTCAAAGCTTCCTTTCATAAAAACTGACCTTTCACTTTTATTCCTGTCCTTTCAAATTTCCAGCATGAATAAAAATTTTCTGTGTTTTCTCTTCTGATATCCGTTTTTGTACTGTTTGATTTCAGAAACGCATTCTGATGAGTGCAACATTGCAACAAGAGTCTTTAGCGGCCTGCCACAGTGACTGTCTTTTTCCGATCAAGGCTGCCTTTTCACACGCTCTGCTTTTGTGTATTAGAGAGCATCCTCATTCAGCTGCCTTTCTTTTAGGTGCAATCGCCAGGGTTTTCTTGTCATTTGTGCAGAGGTCAGCACTTGCGGCTCTGCACTTATTACCTGCACTATTTCACTCGCAATGAATCAACGCTGACAACTGTACATTCTGTGTCGACGTGAGCGGAGCATGACGTCAAGTTGCTTTGGCTTTCATTGAATATTTACAGACTTCCCCCTGCTGGTTCGGCATCATCACCACCTTGTGCCTTTTTAATTCAATGAGGTGAAAATGTATAAAGTGATCCTCCACCCATCAAGACGATTTATTTATGGATTTTTCGCGATGGCTGCTATGGTTACCTTCACACCAGATACAGTGAAGAGCTCAGGTTGGCGGTGTTGTTTCTTCGCCTGTGCACTCACCTCACTTTTGTCACATAACAGATCTTTTTCATTGGTGGAGGTGTGAGGCGTCACCAAGGAGCTGGTTGGTGGGAGGGAAGGATGAGAGCGGTGTGAGCTTGTTGATGATGATGACGAAGATGATCCTGATGCAAGAAGAAGAGAAGAGAAGCCCGGGAAGAGGTCATCGATCATCTTTGTCTGGCCACGCTCTGTCGCTCCGACTGTGCATTCATAGACAAACAGGAGTGAGGAACAGAGGAAAAGAAGAAAAAGAATGAGGACACTGATTATTTCACGTTCATTCAACAAAACACAAACACCTTAATGCCCAGGGTTGTGTCATCATGCTGGGAATCATAACCAAAAAAAAGATAACTGAAAGTTTTCATTGTTTTGTCTTGTGTCTCTGTGTGTGTTTTTTTGCCATGCTTTTATCCTCCTTTGCGATTCATGGGTGCTGGGAGGCACTACAGTGATGGAGCTAAAAGGTTTTTTTTTAGTCTTTCTGTGTTTTTAGTGTGTGCTCGGACGGAGTCGGTACTGTGTAAGGTTTGCCCAGGTTATGGGGGAATGTAAATGCAAACAACGCAGCTCAAACGTGGAGAAACCCACAGCTGCACACACACTGCTCAGAGCTGTGTGACAAAGAGAGGAAGTGGGTGTCAGCGTGAGTGTATGTGAGCATCAGAATTAGGTCCCCTCTGGCTGTTATATCTCCACTGGTCAAACCATTTTTTAACAGTACTCACGTACTCCCCCTCCTTGAGCTGCCACCTTATCATGGTGGAGGGGTTTGTGTGTTCAGATGACCCTGAGAGCTATGTTGTCAGGGGCTTTTTGCCCCCGGTAGGATCTCCCAAGGCAAACAAGTCTCAGGTGACCAGTGAGATGAAGAGTGGCTCCTTATGAAGAAAAACACTCAAAGGAAATTCACGTAGCCCGCATCACAGCCAGGCCTGGGGCTAAACAGCGAGTGCCTGGTGGCCGGGTCTTAGCCCACAGGACCTGGCCAGGCAGAGCCCAAAAGCACGACGTGGGCCTGCCTTCCAACCAACACCCGCAGGAAGGGTCATAGGGAGCCGGCGCATTGTGGTTTGGATGGCAGACGAAGACAGGGGCCTCGGCAACCCAATCCTCAGACAGAGCCTCTGGCTATAGGAACATGGAATGTCACCTCGCTGGGGGGGGGGCTTGAGCTGGTGCGGGAGGTAGAGTGTTACCGGCTAGAGATAGTCGGCCTCACCTCCACGCACAGTCGGGGCTCTGGAACCCAACTCCTTGAGAGAGGCTGGACTCTCTTCTACTCTGGGGTTTCCCGCTGTGAGAGGCGGCGAACTGGAGTGGGCTTGCTTATAGCCCCCCAGCTCAGTTGGCATGTGTTGGAGTTCACCCAAGTGAACGAGAGGGTTGCTTCCCTGCATCTTCGGGCCGGGAACAGGATTCTTACTGTTGTATTGGCCTCCGGGCCGAACGACAGTAGAGAGTACCCAGCCTTCTTGGAGACCCTCGAGGGGGTTCCTGAAAGTTGCCCCTACTTGGGACTCCATTGTTCTACTGGGGGACTTCAATGCCCACATGGGAAATGACAGTAGTGCCTGGAGAGGTGTGATTGGGAGCTCCCAGGTGAGAAGCTAAGGATCGGGTGCGGAAGGCACAAAGAGACATCCCAGACCCGGGAAATGACCTGCCAGGTCGTCCCTTCATGCCATCCCCCATTTGCTCCCACCTGTTTCGTTGGGGGCATGCATCCAAGCGCTCAATGAAGGTTCGTCCCACCTTCCAAGTGTCTTCACTCAAGCCCTTCTCTTCCAGTGCATTTTGTCCTCCTGTGGACCCCCCCTCCTCTCTTGATTGTCGATGGTGGCCCGACCTGCACTGTCTTCTGGATTCTGGATGTTCATCCCAGGGAGCGGGGATTCTAGTACCTCATTGACTGGGTGGGCTATGGCCCTGAGTAGTGTTCCTGGTTTTCTGGTCGGCTTATTCCTCACCAAAATCGCCTCAAGGACTTCTATAGTAGGTACCCTCTCAAACCTGGGTGGATGTCGGGAGATGTCTACTTGGAGGGGGGTATTGTCATGGCCATGGTTTGGCCTGCTTTACTTTAACAAACATTTTACTTCTTGATCATTTCCTTTTTTGACAATGACAGTTTTTTTCTGGAACAACTACGTACAATATTGGTCACCAGGTTTCCCAGAGTTTGGCTAGTGAGAAATTTATTGTGATGTTTTTGCAGATGTCCCACACAATGCAAAAAAAGGGACAGGTTAAGAGTTCAACTATTCCTTAAAACCTTATGTTTGCTTGAAGTGAAGTGACACCAGTCTTTCCAGGAAAGTTTGAATCATAGTTGAATCCTAACATTTAACCAGAGTGGAATTTTGGGTAAATCTATTATAAAGGATGAAAAAAAGCTCTTGAGCTCCATCTGCCTTGGGGCAGATGGAGCTCAAGAGGACCTTATTTCTACAGCTGTGTTTCACATTTACAGTCTCTCTCTTTTTGCTTTGTGAATAAGTTCTGTATTTTATACTGTTGATGTGTGCAAAAAAAACTCAACCGACACACTTCAATGTAGGACACAGCTCTTAAACTCGGTTTTGTGTCATGCATTTGGGTTCGTTTCCAATTCCTGATTGTCTGTCTCTTAGAAGACCAAAAGGATTTTATCATGTTGTGCAAAAACATGGATCCCAGGGTTGGTTTTGAGGCAAACTGCACAACCAGGCTGCAGGCTCACATGCAGGATAATGAGCTCAGAAGGACTTCCCGTCTTAGAAGATGATAACAAACAAAAATGGTGGAGATGGCTGTTGCTGTCAGAGCATGAATTTTTGTTGTCTTGTCCAGCCACAAGCATGCCTTCTATTCCTCGGTTGCCATTGCAGTTGGTTACTGCACAGCTATTTACCAAACTGCTGTCCCATCATCATCATCATCATCATCATCATCATCATCATCATCATCATCATCATCATCATCATCATCATCATCATCATCATGTGTTATATGCCAAAAAATACCCGGTCTGTTTCCAGTCAAGTACATGTAGCAAGAACTTGCCTGCCTGTAATCCCATTACATAGGCATGTTCGTCGAGCTACAGAAATTCGAATTCAGTCCATGTAACCCTTTTAAGACTGCTATGTCATCAGTTCACCTGGAATTTCTTTGATTTAATGGCTGAAAGACTATCCAAAACGAATGGAATGGAGTGTACATTTTTTCTTGCATGCCCAAAACAATTGAAGCTGTTTTTAAGCACCTGAGAATCACAATTCAATCTATCAATTTAACTTTCTCCAATTGCACGTACACCTACTCAGAAGACACTACAATTGGTTTACTAAATGAATGCAGCTGTGGAAGTGGCTGTGACATGGTCATACAGCAGGCCTGAGCAGGTGATTGAGCCTGTCCAGGGCAGAGTGGACAGGGATCAATACCAGAGGGTGAGCAAACACATGGTCAGACAGTCCAGGGCTAGGATCCTTAGCGTAGACAACAACAGGCTTTGGGTCAGGTGGAGGGATCAGTTGGGGGTGGTGGCAACTGGCGGTGACTCAGAGTCAGGTCATCTTTATCAGTGTAACGAACACAGTCCAGCAAAGCAACACACTGTTTGGTTTATACGTTCTGACACATCATTTTATAAAGACTGAGGTTCTGTGATCTGAAGGATCAAAGTGAACCATGAAAGGCAGAAGTGTTAAATAGAGGAAGGAATATCTGTATTTTCTACAGTCTTGGAAAACATAGATAAAGAGCACAGTCGAATATCTGTGAAAGGCTCACCTTGTCGTAACTGTTATAGTTCTTCCCACTCCGTCTCTCTTTCTTCTTTGTGTGTGGGTGTTGAAGGTTTTCTGCACAAGTGTGTGTTCTCAGCTGTCTTCAAAAAGAAAAACACTGAATTTAAGCCCTTCTATAAATATTATTTTCACTTTTGATCATATTTATTGTAAATCAGAGTTTCTTATTTGTATTTTTTTCCTATTTGTATTAAGCTTGATTTTTATCGGCACTCATTACAAGCTATTATTACTGATCTGTTTTTGAAGGGTCTCATTGCCTTTTGGTACCTGCAGGTACCTTTTGGTACTGGTAGGCTGCAGAGTCCTAACAGAGCTGGTTCTTCCCCTGGGAGAGATCAACGGTAAAGGTAGGCTTGTATCGTACAGAAGTGATGACTGCCTTTAAGTCAGCTGATCGGAAAAGGCAAAAATTGTATGTCAGTGTGACCTTGTAGACAATCAGGCTTTTTCGCTGATGCAGCTTTTGCTCTTCTTTTTTTTTTTACCATGAAATTATGTAATTTTCCTATTGTGTTTTCTACCACATATACAATGGTGGGACAATTTCCTTCAACTTGTGACATTCCCTGTGAAAAATAGAAGAAAAAAAGGATAAAAGGTTCCAGTTCGGGCTTCCTAAGGGTGGGTGGAGATTCGACTAATGCAGACTTGTGTAACATGTTATCTGGTTACATGAAGGACTATCTCTTTTAAAAATTTGCAACATTATCCAAAAACTTGCTAATTTGTTTGGTAGATGAGGCCCAGTCTTCCAGGTCCAGCCTCCTGTCCTTCATGCAAGCACCTGTTGTCTATATTGTCCACTCCAAACAGGGTAAAGCAGTGATTATCTTCTTCACCAAATTGTTTTCACTACTACCACAGTAATGGCTGTGATTTTTTTTTTTTACCAGACTTTTTGCCAGGTTGTTGTGTCCTAAATCCCGGGTGTCCTTAACTCACCTGTACCTGGTGGACAGTTCGTGGACAACCAGTGCCTGTATTTGCAAATCTCAACTCAAAATCAAACTTCCTACATTAAAAGTCTTCATTGTGTTGTTGTGTTTTTTGTTACTTCACTTTGTCAGAGTTTAAAAAGGAACGCTATCAAGAATATGACCCTTTATTCACACATCATACAGTCAGAGTATTTGTAAAAACAATCAGAAATAACAGGAATAGGCATGAAACAAGGTATTTATGTTTATGTTAAAACCAGGTTATACCTCAGACATTAGCTGTGTCGCATGTGCCCTCTGTCCCCGGTGACCACATGATAAATACCAGTGCACTGTGGCTACAGCAAAGGGGAAATGGAAGAAAGAAGCTGACTAGTCCGCGCACAAAGTTACGGGGATGTTCTCTCCACTCCAACACGTCTTTAGAACGATACTGACTCTTTACCAATATGTCCATGCTGATCCCAGCTGAGGAGAATTGAGCAAAGAAATTGAGAGAAACACTTTTTGTGGCTATTCACAACATGCATAATCTCTCCTTTATTCTCATGACTCCAGTTGAGGTGTGAAAACAGCTTTTCAGAGCCATGGCTGTACACAATCTGCAGACTTGGCAGCCATCGATGTCTGCTTAATGATTTATGTCTCAGGTTCTGTTGTGACTTCCATGAGAGCAGTGGGCCTCCATGTACACAATCATCCAACTGTTTTTTCAGTGTTATGCCTAAAACATGGCACAAGACAACAAGAGCAAACCACAACGCAACACGCTTTTAGGGAGCAGCTTGTGATTCAGCACATTTCTACTGAAACATTAAAAAAAAAAAAAGCCCTTTTTTCCCTTAACAATCAGCGGCAAGTCTCCTTCAGTTCCAGTAGTCTAATAGTCACCTCAGCAACACCTTGATTGGGAGCCTCTCAGCCTTCAGTGACTCACATCAAAACACCTGATGTGTTCACGGGAATTGGAAATCACACCTTTAAAACAATTAACTGTGTCTGAATAGTAGCATAACAATATACAATTTTCAGCTCAATTCAGTATGTTGTTCATCTGCTTTTTTGGCTGACACTGAATGAATTCAGCTCAGCTTGACTCACACCAAATGTGCACAATTTGCTCGCTGACTGAATGGTTTCAAACTAAAGTCAGGAGGGAGTATACTGAGAAAGAATTTTACAAAAGAAACGAAAGCCAGTAAAAACTAATCAAGAGCATCATTTTTAGAGATCGTAAAACTTATAAACATGCCCCAAAACTAGCTAAACCAAACTAAATCTAAAAAAGACAAACAAAAAAAATAATAATGAAAAGGTTACAAACTTGCTTTGGACTGGAGGATGACCAGCTCCTCCACTGCGTACTCTGAGAGAACACAAGTGGTCTTGAATGCTCCCACGAGGACCTCAGAGTGCAACAAACTCCTTCTTTGTGTCCTCCAGGTGAATTGCCCTGTAAGAAAGATCTGGGTGTGCCCCGTGCCCCATGCTCCCCTTAAGTACTCTGCAGCCCACTCCCACATTCTCTTATTGTCATATTCACCCAAATTGGCAAATTTGTCGTCACTACTTCCATCTCCCCCAAACTCTGTGCTTACTGCCGCCTGCTGCATGCATGAGTGTAACAATATATAACAGGAGTGGATTTCAGAGTCTCTGATGTGGAATTAAATGGATGGCTGCAGTCTGCTGTATGGTGTTTGGATTGAAAGGAACTTGTTTCGTGGATTTTTCTTTTATTTCCCAAACAACTAACAAATCTGTCTCATCACTTTTGATGAAACACAAATGTTGATACTCACACATGTATACTTTGTACACTTTGTGTTATTAACAGTTGTAAATTGACTGCACAATGCTGTAAGACATATGTGACTCTCACCTGGCATTCAGCATTACACCTGTCACATTTTGGTTACTGAACGTCTGTCTTCAAACAAAAAGTGCTGCGCTTTTTTAAGAAACCACTGACTCTGACTAATATTTATATATTTTTACTTAATTTAAGAGAGGAATTTCTACCAACTGTAGTGAAGCACTGGTATTCAGAAACAGTAAAAAAAAAATCTGTCCTTACTCTGATTTGTTTTTACACTATGATTTTCCGTATGAGAGCGATGGAAACTGAAGACAAGAGAAGCTGGGAAAGTGACTCCAGCTGCTTCATCGGCAAATCGTCGCACACTCGAAAAAAGAAAACGAACAGGTAGTTGCTCCCAGTTTGATGATAAGCATGAACATTATTGCCTTGTTATAAACTGTTTTTTCAGATGCCCATTATAAAGTTGTAAAATAATTACTATGATAACTGGAGTTGTTTACAACTCATGTGGTTTCATTAGTGTCAACATCAATAAACTTCGTCTTGTTTGATTGATGGTGTGTCATCATCAAATTGAAAACTTTACTGTTATATGTAGTGTGACGTTATATTTGTACTGTTTAGCCTGAAAATCCAAGTAATGACAGGTACTAAAGAGGTTCCAGACAGGGTAACTCAACTTGTAATGGTGCCACGACAGTTTGTAATTTGGTCAACAGCACCATAAATTATGAATAGACTAAATGTTTGAGCTGCAACATTCAGAATCCAGTGATCAGCCACAGCACGCATATCAGACATTGTGACTGAACAATGGATAGAAATTAAAACGAAGGGGGCTTATCTGTAAAATGCTAACATAGATTGAAGCCATAAAAGTTAGATAACACATTTAGTGCTTATTTGTCAAGAGTACTAATGGGTTAATAGCCAATCTAAAAGAGTCATAAAAGCTCAGATGCCACGATTATCACATTACCCCAATGTGTCGTTGATACTGTTCTTCCTTCAGTCTCCTTCAATCCTGAATCTTCAAGCTGGGTCTGAGTCAGAAGCTCTTTCTTGAAGGTGTCCTTTCATGAAAACAATCAATCTGAACATGAGAAAAATACATCAGTTCTCGGAGGGTAAAAATGTGAAACAACTTTTGTGTTCGCAGCAGCCATAACACCCCACCCATTAATTACTCCAAGTGTAACTCAATTTGCAGGATTTCATGACTTTTTTTTCACTTTCAATTTGTCCTTCATACTGACCAGAATTAACACACTTAACCAAAGTGAAAAAATAACTGTGATTTTAGACCAAAGGAATGTGGCACTGTAGCCCCTGGGACATCAAGAAATGAGCCCACACAATCATCTGAACTGACACGCACACTGAACAAGATCTGTCTCACACCGAGCCAACGGGCACCCTGCATGGGCACAGCAGCACAGCAGCACGGCAGACTGCAATTATGTACAACAGTGACTTAAATGAATAACCATGTGGATGATTGGGACATTTCCGTCCCAATCCGCGTCTTTCTGTTGTTCGGGGGCGACACCATGTAGAAAAAAACACACGCACACTTGGACATTTGGCGCATTGTTGTGTTGTGTGTGCAAAGCTGTTGTTTGACAGAAGAATGCTGAGGAGAATCTATGATGTGGCCTTGGCCAGTCAGTGAACATCGAAAATGCTTCAGCCTTGAAAGAGGAATCAGCCCACGCCCACACACACACACACACACACACACACACACACACACACACACACACACACACACACACACACACACACAC
>JAUESF010075851.1:0-13189 GCA_032274765.1 Malacoctenus tetranemus | reverse complement strand
CTCAGGGCTGCACTAGCTCTGCTTGCACTGCTCCAAGTGGATGACAGAGGCGTTTTTAACCTCGCTGTGTTTGCTGTCGATTCACACATGCACGCAAAGACCCGACGGGCACACGTCGCGCCACATTCACATTTTCTGCAAGGAAATGTTCTAGTTGACATCTCAAATGCAGCTGGAGATCTGGAAGGTTTCTTGTTATCTGCCCACATTCAAATAATAGCGGTCGATAGGGCCCGGGACAAAAATGTCCATGAAAGTCCACAAAAACGTGTCAATATTCCGCCATACGGCTCATCCAATGTAATTCAAGTGTCCTGAGTGGGTAGCGTCCATATTTTACTCGCAATGAAATCATTTAGAATGTTCATAGAGCCTAAACAGCCTAAACAGTAGTAGATAGGACTTACTGAATGCGCGTGCCTGCGGGTTCTCGACACTACGGAATGGGGGGTGAGTAGAAAATGAAGGCACATCATTTTTTGGGTGTGCTATCCCTTTAAGACATCTGTTCAGATATAGGCCATTGTATTTGTTGTTTTGGAGAGACAGGGTCTATTGTATTGTGTTTGGTGCATTATTTTCTATCAGAGACTGAGAGTCCTTTTTTATTTATTTTTTTTATTATTTTTCTTTGTTTTATTTATTTAAAAGTTCTGTACATTCCAATGTTAAATAAAGGTTTAATGTTTGCATTCAAATGGGTGCACTTGCATTATTACGATTAACATTATATAAGCAGTTATTTTGGTGTCAATAATGTCGACAAAAATATCATTTATCGTCAATAATTTGTGGGACAATATATCGTCCACCAAAATTTGTTATCATCCCAGGCCGAGTTCATTAAAATCAGGTCATTGTTTTTTGACATTTCATTAAACTGAAGTGAATTGCTCTTTATTATTGGAGTCATTACCCTGCTGAATGAAGACATGTGCTCATTGCCAAAATGTATGTTCATATTATTTGTTCAATTAATATTTGTCAGTCCTCTGCATTTAACGTCCCCAATATTTCCAAAGTAAGACTCGAGTCCTGCTTGAACTGTTGAGCCCTTTATGATAGCACTGATTGTGTTATTGTTTTTTCTTTGTCTTTTTTGACGCGATCTGCTCTTAATATTTCATTACTGGCAGTACTAATTCTCTGTGTGGTGTCTGAAGTGCACCATGATGTACCGATGCTGTGAGCAACTACACGCAGTGGGGATTGTTTGACCGATCAGGTTAATATAAATCAAGACAAATATACAAGACCAATGTTGCATTTGTCATGTTGCTATTTTCAGAACCAACTGCTGACGCGAGGTCTGTCTGGAGTCTTGGAGCAGATTCTTCTTCACAGCAAAGACACTGGTAAGCTTTTATCGTCCAGCCCATGTACACCACAATGAACAACCCGTGACACTGGATGAGAGGAACGCATTGCAAAACATACTTCTAACTATGTATTTTCTACTTAAATGTCAAAAATATATCTCAAAAATATCATCACACTTGAAATGGAGAAAAAAAAACTCTAAAGAAAGCATTTTACCTCTTTTAAGGTGTATTTGTGAAAGACCCACTCCGGAACTTTGCAGATTTTTGCTCTCTATCACCCCCTAAAGTCCTAGGATGGTATGATACTGTCGCAAGACCAAACGTTCATCTGTACGCGTGTCAGCGGCGCTTTGCGAGTTGACATCATTGCCCAAACTTCAATGATGCTCATACACTTGATGAGCACATAAAAAGCTACAAGGTACAGTATATCTACAAGACATAAAAACAAGATTAGCATAAGCTAAGCTACGCATGTAGCCACCGCTGCATTGAACCACAACAACACGGACGTGTGGGCCAAACCTTGCCAAGAACCTTTTCGACCACAACACTGTTGACACTGGTGGATTTCATTACGAGAGAGCAAACACTATCACACAAAAACAATGTGGCTAATTGTATTCTATTCACCGATCTAACAGCAACAAGGCTAATTCTGCATTTGTCTTGCACCTTGTTCTTTCTCTCAGGTCTCTCCAGCGAGTGAACACTAAACCAGTGCTGGCTCTCGTCTTGTCTCTCGCTCTGTCGCTTTCTTTTTCTTGCTTGCTCCAATAATGTTTTCTTAGGTTTAGCCATTGTGCACGGCGTCCGGTTCAAGCTGCAGCCAGGTGTGTTTATATGCAGTTGTTAGTATGTGACGTCAGTGCCATAACGCGAAATGCAGACGCAACGTAAGGTCACGTCCCGGAGACGCGAGACCCGAAGTTACAGAGTGCAGTTGCTGAGCCCCGGGACGCTACTGGGTCTGGAAAAATGACGGCTGGAAAAATGTGCTTAATGGATGTTGGTGTGTCATCAAAACAAGTCAGAAAAGCCAGATCACCTTTAGCTTTGATTACAGCACACATTCGCTTACAGTATGGTGGGGTAGGATATCTAATCCAACACCATCACACAAATTCATCAACGTGAACTAAGCTGGTAAGCCTGCCGTTGAATTGAAATACCAGAGAGTAGGCGAATGACATTACACCAATCCATTTTAATACTGGTTTATCTACTCATCAACAACTCCGCCACTGCTTCCAGCCGGGGTTGCGAGCTGCATTATTCATGTTGGAAAGACGTCGTTGGTGTAGACACTTGTCAATCAAACATGTCTGACCAATGGCAAAGCGCCCACCCACTGCGGGACATTTGTGTCAAAATAATTCAATCAAAAAACAAAACAATTCAAAGCTTTTTTCATTTCATTCAAAAGAAAAAAAGTCACTTCAAATAAAACATTTCTTCAACACTTCAGTTCTTTTGAGGGGAGTTTATTTTTGCATTTGAACAGTGTTTTTGTTTGATTAAAAAACATAGTTCTACTGTTGTTTTTCTTCGATTTGATTGCAAACGTTTAAGTGATTGCCGATCATGATCATTCAGGATATTTTCCCAGCCACATTTCTTCGTTGAATACGATGGGTCACCACCATCCTTCCAGTTTTTAATATTGCGTTGGACAGTCCTTAACCCAATTTTAGTAGTTTCTGTAATGTCCTTAGATGTTTTCTCTGGTTGTAAATGTACTGTAAACTGTAAATGTGTGTCATCAGTCAGTGTTCTTCAGCACACTATTCTTGAACGAAATCATCTGCAACCCAAGAATCTCGCCGCTCTGCCATTGCAGTGCTTATGTTGCAGTTGTTTGTTCTTTCTTCCTTTCTTTGTGTCATTGTGATGTTTAATTTTTCAGGGGTTCCTGTTTTCAATGATCCGTGCTTTATTGGTTCCTTGTGTTACCAGTAGGGGTGTAATGGTACACACAAGTCATGGGTCGGTACATACCTCGGTTTGGGGGTCACAGTTTGGTACGGGTTCGGTACAACGACAAAAAAATAGATTAAGAAAATCCCTTGTAGAAGACTAGCTTTCTTCATTTATTTTGAACAGACACCAATCGAGTGCAAAGTAATAACCACCTCCTTCTATAAAAGTGAAAAATAAAAACGTTTAACAAATGTATTAGGAGGGTTGTCATTCTTAAAAGTGCATGGATGTTGCTATGTATATGCCAGTTGCTTCCGTGATGGTTTTGGCCCTGTCAACATTTATGTTGAGAGGTGGCTTGAAAGCAACGGGAATAAGTTGTTGCACCAGAGGCTTTATTCGCCTTGTACCAGTGACAAACATGTCGGGGAGATGCCGCCTTAAATACGTTAGCATGTTTGAGGTGATGCCAGCGACATACTGCACCTCCGCGAAACATCGCTGGCAGACAGTCTTTGTGCGATCCTCCACTTGCTTGCCATCAACGTTATGTTGTACCGGGAAGCCAAAGTGCTCGCATACAGCTGATTTAAATCAAGCTGGCGGCTCCGCTAACTCCACACTGTCCATCACTTTTACTTTCCTTCTTCGTCTGGCTTTTACTTTCTTCTTCTGCAATTCCGGCAGCTTGTAGGCTCGTTACTGCCACCTGCTGCCAAGTGAGGGCATGACTTTTAGAAAAGGGAAAAAAACAAACAAACCCTCATTCGGACGTATTCGTCGTGACTGCTCGCACCGAACCTTGACCCCCGTTCCGTGACGCCACGGGACGAATACAAATACCGTTACACCCCTAGTTACCAGTCAATCATCTTGCCATCTGTGTGTCATTCTTTGCCTGCACTCGCCCCCCTGAGTTCCAGTGTCTTGTGGTTCCTCCCTTCTTGTGTCTCACCTGCTTGTTTACCTTGATTGTCTCCATCTGTGCCTCGTCAAATCCTGCTGCCTCTTTTGTTCACGTATACTCCAGTCTGACTTTCACCTCTTTTGTGCACATATACCACAGTCTGACTTTCTACTGTTGTCTGTTTTTGTCATGTTCCGGGGTATCTGTTTTTTGCCTGTTTCCCTTCTTTGTTGTGCATTTAGTGTTTTTGTGTTTTTGAGGTGGGTTCAACACATAATAACATAGTGTTTGGGTCCTCTGCTCCTCATCCATGTATAATTGGTGTGCGAGCACCATGCATGGCTGCCATTGCCTTCTTCTCATATACAGAAGTATAGAGATGATGATGAGACCATGTCTAATATCATTGAAATGCCACAGTAATGGTGGCCCATCACAGCCCGATAGAATGCTAATCTCTCTGATGCATTCCTTCAGGTGAAAATCAGCTCGCGGTCCTGGCAGACATGTGGAGCCAGTTTTTTACTGAGACCCTCCCTACTCTGCAAGCCATCTTCTACCCTGTTCAGGTAACACACACACACACACACACACACACACACACACACACACACACACACACATACACGCACGCACGCACGCACGCACACACACACACACACACACAGTTGTAGTTTGACATAGATCTTGAGTTGAATGCTGTATTATAATCGCAGTTCCTGGTCGATGAAATGTGCTTTGATATTGGCTGTCGTGTTGGTGTCCCCACACTTCGTTTCCATCTGTTTGACCAACAAAACCTAATTGGTTCAAATCAGATTGACTCTCTGACTTTAGATTGTTTTCATCATGGCATCCGAGATAAGCAAGGGTAACGTTGTCTTAGAAACGTGAGTTAAAACGCGACGTCCTTTGCATGGAATACAAACACGCTGCTACACTCAGTGGACACTGAAGGAGTGCTACTTTTGCTGCTTGGTTGTTGACTGCAACACCTGTCACTTGGTCTAACATGGTTGCTTTTGTGAAGCTGTCACAACTTCCTGGATAATCGGTTGCCTGCAGAGTTGATGTTTTTAACTAGACTCCGCTAGCTTACAATATTAGCCCAGTCAGTCCTGGAAAACAATCTGGTGGTAGATAATAAATACAAAGTGCACTTGCCAGTGTCAGTCCAGTCCAGTGGTTAAGTTTTCATCAGCCACTTTACAATACTTCACAGTACCATCATGAAGGGGATGTTTGGCTGCTTTTGTGCTGCCCTGGGTTGGAGTTGGAGTGGCCGTGCGATGACATCCATTTGTTTTTCATTGTCATCGGCTGGGTGCAGTGACCGCAGTAATGCAGTCAATGTATCAGTCTGTTGTGGTGAAGAAGAAGCTGAGCCAGAAGGCGAAGCTCTTATTTACCGGTCGATCTACATTCCAACTCTCACCTATGGTCATGAGCTTTGGGTCTTGACCTCAAAAACGAGATCCCGGATGCAAGCGGCCGAAATGAGCTTCCTCCGCAGGGTGGCGGGACGCACCCTTCGAGATCAGGTGAGGAGTTCTGCCACTCGGGAGGAACTCAAAGTAGAACCACTGCTCCTCCACATCGAGAGGAGCCAGCTGAGGTGGCTCGGGCATCTGTGTAGCATGCCTCCTGGTTGCCTCCCTCGGAAGATGTTCCAGGCATGCCCCACTGGGAGGAGGCCCCAGGACACGCTGGAGGGACTACATCACCCGGCTGGTCTGGGAACGCCTCTGGGTCTCCCCAGAGAAGCTGGGGGTGGTGGCTGGGGACAGGGAAGTCTGGGGGTCTCTGCTGAGACTGTTGCTCCCGCGACCTGGCTCCAGATAAGCGGTAGATGATGGATGGATGTCATCCGTGTCAAGTGGCGAGGCTCGAGACACTCTGCGATTAGAATGCTTCGAAGCCCTGATAATCCGTGGCCATTTAAATTGAGAAGCCTGTAGATTAACCTGCTGAGCTTTGGACTGAAGAGAAGAACTCCCCTGGTTAGTGACCACATCCGACTGTGTATGTTTTCAGGGCCAGGAGCTGACAGTGAGGCAGATGTCTCTCTTGGCCTTTAGAGACCTGGTGCTGTTGAAGCTCCACCTGGAGGAAAGTCTAGGAACTGCAGCCTCTTTCCCCCCAGCTTTTCTACAGATGCTGCTGGTATTACAGGTAATGGTTGTTGTGGTGTCTTAGCCATGGAAACAGTCTTTAAAAAGCATTATGATGTTCTTGGTCATGATTCCACCTGTTGGCCATAGTGAGGGCTGAACACAACAGAACAGAGGTGATGGAATGTCTGCTAGCACAAATCAGGCATCACGTTCACTCTGTCACCATTGTCCTGTAAACTTAGTGCCCAAAGAATTAAGTGACCAAATTAAGAACTACTGTATTGAAATAAAAGATTGGCTTACAAGATGAATGGCTTGGGGACTTGTGTAAATTAGTTGGGCAAGACGGAGGCGAATCCCCAGCATTAATATGTAAAGGTGAATTACTTTAAGCTAATAAGTTCCTCAAAAATTTATTGCAAGTCAAGTGAGTGTGCATGACTTGATTTGGATAATGACATGAATGTAAAAGGCAAACTTCAGCACTGAGAATGACACGTCGGCAGACATAATGTGAAGCAAACTGGAAGCAGTCTGTGGTTTTTGTCTCCTTCAGGGTGTCCATGAGTCCAGTGGTCCAAGTATGGAGTATTACCAATTGGAGCGGCTCGTGGAAGTTGCTGTCTCTCCATATATTTGCAATGCAAATCAGAGTAGAAACAACCACCTGCCAGGTGAGTCCACTGAAGTCATCCAATTTAAAGTTGTCTCATCTCATGGCACTGTGTGAGAACAAGCTGCCATTTCTTTGCGAGCAAGTGTTGGCAATGGCAGAGACACCAAACATCTCAGAAGCAGACCTGCAAGTGGAGGTGGCTGCTTTCACCTGTTGGAGTCAGGGGAGAAAAGGATCTAACGGAGACGGCAAAAAGTGAACAAGCTCATGACATGATTACCCATATAACACCTTTTAGTGTATGGAATTGTCCATGGGCAACACAATCAATGCTGAGATGCCCCCAGTGTTGTGTGCAAACCTTCCATCTCTATTAAAAGACCCACGCTTTTCTCTTCTCACTGTCTCTGCATTAAAATTGGATTAGATTTTTCCTATTTTAGGTCAACTAAGATTGCACAAATTAATTCTGTCTGCTAAATGTGAGAATAGTGACAAATACCTTTTTAGACAAAGTTTTTTATAGGTTTCTAGAAAATCAGTTTACATACACTTAGTATTTGGTACCATTGCCTTTAAACTGTTTGACAAGCTTCTCAAAATATACTGCTCAAAAAAATAAAGAGAACACTGAACAACACAATGTAAAGACAGTCACACTTCTGTGAAATCAAACTATCCACTTAAGAAGCAACACTGATTGACAATCGTTTTCACATGCTCTTGTGCAAATGGAAGAGACAACAGGTGGAAGTTAGAGGCACTTGGCAAGACACCCCCAATAAAGTTCCTCTGCTTTCTGGTTGATGTGGTCGTCACTTTTGAATGCTTGTAGTGCTTTCACTCTTCACGGAGGGTCCGTTCCAATTGTCTTCCTCAATCCTCAAACTTAATCCTTGAAATGCATGCTCGTGCAAAGTCAAGTGCTATCACAATTCATAGGAATGTAAATTAAGGAGTGAGTTTGAGGAACAAAATGGCCAGTTCGCTCCTTAAAACTGAGGTGCTCTGCTACCTCCCTGAAAAGTAAGGAGTACCCAGAATGCATTGCATTTTTACATGGCGGCAAAGACAGCCAGCTACAAATGTACATTTCTTTTTTAATGGTGATATAAATATTACAAAAACATCGTATTCTCTTAGTTTAAGCCCATGTTATGGATTAGTTACCTCGCTGTTGCGTAGCATTGATTTTTTTTTACAATCTTTTGCTGCTTTTGCTCTGGTTTCTTCTTCTTCTGACTTGACAGACTGAACGCTGCTTTGGCATAATGCTGCCCTCTACAAAATCGAGGAAGTTTCTGCATTAAGGAGTGTCCCATTTCTAGCTGTTTTGAGGGTTAAGGAAGAAGGTTAAGGATAAGGTTGAGGATTGAGGATTAAGGAAGACAATTGGAATTGTCTTTCAGCGAAGTGTCCAAAGCATGGAGGTGCTACCAAGAAACAGTTTATCAGGAAACATGGAGGAAGGCAACAACGCTGCAGCAGGACCGACACCTCTGCCTTTGCAAGGAGGAACAGGTGGAGCACTGCCAGAGCCCTGCAAAATGACATTCAGCAGGCCACAACCATTAGAAACAGTCTCCATGAGGGCGGCATGAGGGCCTGACGTCCAGAGGTGGGGGTTATGCTTACAGCCCAATACTGTGCAGAACGTTTGGAATTAGCCAGAGAATGTTAAGATTGGCAAATTCGGCACTGGCGCCCTGTGCTCTTCACACATAAAATCAAGTTCACACTGAGCATAAGTGACAGACATGACAGAGTCTGGAGATGCCATGGAGAACATTCTGCTGCTTGCAACATCCTCCAGCATGACCGGTTTGGCAGTTGGTCAGCCCTCATGTGCCTGCCAGAGGTAGTCTGACTGCCATTAGGTACAGAGATGAGACCCATTGTGAGACCATATGCTGGTACGGTTGGCCCTGGGTTCCCCCTAATGCAAGACAATGCTAGACTTTATGTGGCTGGAGTGTGTCAGCAGTTCCTGCAAGACGAAGGCATTGATGCTGTGGACTGGCCCGCCTGTTTTCCCAGACATAAATCCAATTGAGCACATCTGGGACGTCATGTCTCGCTCTATCCACCAACACCATGTTGCACTACAGACTGTCCAGGAGTAGGCAGATGCTTTAGTCCGGGTCTGGGAGGAGATATCTCAGATGACCATCTGCCACCTCATCAAGAGCATGCCCAGGCATTGTAGGGGAGGTCATACAGGCACATTGAAGCCACACACGCTACTAAGCTTCATTTTGACTTGTTTTAAGGACATTACACCAAAGTTGTATCTGCCTGTATTGTGTTTTTCACTTTAATTTTGAGTGACTCCAAATCCAGACCCCCATGGGTTCATAAATTTGATTTCCAGCTTTTTATTTTTGGTTTTTGTTGTCAGCACATTCAACTATGTAAAGAACAACGTATTTGATGAGAATATTTTATTTGTTCAGATCTGGATCTGTTATTTTAGTGCTCCCTTTGTTTTTTAAACAGTGTTGGGCAGAATTTTGGCCCATTCCTCCTGACAGAACTGGTGTAACTGAGCCAAGTTTCTGGGGTGCCTTGCTCACACATGCCTCTTAAGCTCTGTCAATAAAGTTTTTAACTTTGTTATCCTTTACCCTCCTGTTGTCCTTCTGGTCAAATTGACCCTTATCAGATTCTCAAGGTCTAGAAATTACAATTAAAAGTATTTGTTCAGTATGAAATTTCTTCTGCTTGCCTTAGTTCGTGTAGTCAACCTATAGTTTGAAATTGTTCATCTAACATATTTGCGAACCCCCCCCTACATGTTGTTGGAATTCTGCCCTTATATTAACCTTTTATTCAGAATTCCCGCGTGTTTGTTAATTGGATTAAAATGGAGTCATTAATCAATTCAAAAAGTGAGTAGCTTACTTCACCAATCAAAGAATAATCGTACAAACAGAATTGAATGTGCAGTTGCAGAGCTCCGAGTCAAATTCTCCCTGACAATCAGACATCAAGCGCATCTCAGCTGAGAAAAGACACCTAACTGTCCCTCGCTCTCTGAAGGAACTCAGTGAACCTAATCTTTAACAGAAAATAAGAAAGCAAAAGAAACAACACATTACTAATAACTAAAATCATTCAGTGTTTATATCACATAGATACTGTTTGGGTCAATTTGAACCACCAGTCACACATGAATGTAAAATGGCATCAGATATGGCTTACTGTTTCTTTCTTGTCAGACATGTTTCAACGTCATCACACACAGACAGACATAAACACAGAGACACATAGACATACACACAGACACACACAAATACAATACAAAATACAAACACACACAAATATACCATGCTTGTTTGTATATCTTTGTTTTTTTCACAACTTTTGGATGATTAAACATGGACCGGGTCAAAAGAATCCAGGAAAAGCATTGCTGCCATTGTTGCCTAAGAAAACAGGAGGGTTAAGCCACATTATAACCAGTTTGGCTGTATGTTTCAGGTCAAAGTCCATTTGAAAGACCCATTTGTGCTCAAGCTTTAACTCCCAGGCTGATGTCTTCAGATATTGCTTCAGTATTTCCACATAAAGTTCTTTCCTTGTGGTGCCATCTATTGTGTGAAGTGCGCCAGTCCTTCCTGCAGCAAAACAACCTCACAATATTCTGCTGCCAACCCTGTATTTCACTATTTCACAGTTGGGATGGTGTTCAGGCTTGCAAGTTTCCCCCTTTTTCCTCCAAATGTAACAATGGTCATTATGGCCAAACAATTTCAATTTTAGTTTTATCAGACCACAGGACATGTCACCAAAAATCAAGGTATTTGTCCATGTGTCTATTTGTGAAATGTAATCTGGCATTTTTGTATTTCTTTTGGAGTAATGGCTTCTTGCTGGCAGAGTAACCTTTCAGCCCATGTTGGTACATTGCGCTTTATAATATGGATGACGACTCGTCTTTTGCTTTTGATCTTGGGTTGATATGCTTATTTCGGAACAAAGCAAGTTCATCTGTTGGACAAAAGATTTGTTTCCTTCCTGAGTGGTGTGATGGTTTAACATTCCCATGGTGATTATATTTGTGTATAATTGTTTGAACAGATGAACGTGGCACATTCAGTCATCTGGATACTGCAACCAAGGATGAAACTGACTTGTACAAATCCACAATTCTCTTCCTGATGTCTTGGCTTATCTCTGTTCGACTTTCCCATGATGTTATGCAAGAAAGCTTTTTGTTTCGGTTGTGCTTTAAAACCAATGCTCTCATTAATTCAAATATGGTCAATAAACCTATCAGAAGGTTCCAAAGACCTAACATCATCTGAGCTAAACCCAAAATGTTTAAAGGTATTGTAACCTTAGTGTATCTAAACTTCAGACTTTAAAGAAAGACATTAAAAATTGTCTAAAAAAAAATCCTTTTCATTATTCTGGCATTTCGAGCAAATAGAAATAATTTTGGTAATCCCATCGAGCCTAAAAAATAAAAATCGACTAACGCATGAGCAGCAAAAGAAAGAGGAGTGAGTGGGATAAAGTTTGCAAGGCTGTGAATGCTGTGGGGTCAGAGGAGCGCACACAGCCTGAACTTAAAAAAAAGTGGTCGGACATCAAGGTGGATGTAAAGCGGAGGATGGCTGCCCACTGCCAAAGTGTGGCCAAAACTGGCGGGGGGACAGGAGGAGAGGCGCCCACCCCTTTTTTCTCCAGAGAGTCGCCGCCATTCTGGGGGACACTGCGCTCTCAGGTGTGGTGGGAGCACATATGGGTGACTCCGATTACTATGAAGACATGCATTTGTGTAACTCACAACATGTGTTCACACAGTAGCCTGCCCTCTGAATTGGAGATCCATGTGTAAATGCTGTGTTCATGGTGCTATTTGGTTCGGAATTTTCAAGTTCAAGCATCTCAACATATCAAAGACTTGGACTCATGTTTAACTGAATTTATTATTTTAAAACAGGAGGGGACACACAGTCGCAGCCACGTGCCACAGACCCAGGAGAATCCTCCAGCGGCCCCGGCATCTCCCGTTAGGCAGGTTCCTCCACTATCCCCAGCGTCTCCGGTTCGGGGGAACCACCGGCTGCTGCCTGCCCGACTGGTCGTGTGCTCACTAATGCAGTACTGGAGTCACAACAGGACATTTTTAGAGCGATTGGTGGCACAAAAGATCGCTTAGATCAATTGATCCATGTCCTAAAAAGCATTAATGATTCAATAAATGCACTGAAAAAGTGAATTATGCGTCCTTGCCACTTTTACATGGTTAAAATCAAATGTTGTCGGGCCCGAATGGCCTCCTGAGTAGGAGGGAAATTAATTGGTCCAGCTTCTGGTTCGTCTGGTGGGGGGGCAGTGGTATGGCGTGCAGGTGTGCCACGTTAAAGAAAGCATTACTCCAGTACTGCTTTAATGAGCACACGGCCAGTCAGGCGGGCAGCAGCCGGTGGTTCCCCCGAACCGGAGACGCGGGGGATGGTGGAGGGACCTGCTGAACCGGAGACGCTAGAGACGGTGGAGGGACCTGCCGGGGCCGCTGGAGGATTCTCCCGGGTCTGTGGCACGTGGCTGCGACTGTGTGTCCCCTCTTGATTTGTGCTTGATTTCCTCATCCTTTCGATTTTGTGATCTGCGATCTCAAGTGCAGGGCTCATTTAAATATGATTTGCATATTTAAATAGGGGCATGGAAAGGGAGGGGCCGGGTACTCGAACATCTGTGCTCAATTCCACGTCGATTGCCATGTACAAAGGAAAAGTGCTTGGATTCATTTGTATGCACAGATTGATACGTCTGAATAGTTTTGTGCGTACAACGTTATCTGGATTTGAGCGTACGCCAGGTTTTAGAGGAAATTCACGCAACTCTGTACATGAGGCCCCTGCTCCTCAAAAACTGCTGTGACTACACCTGCTGGAGCCCTCATGTACTTTTCACAGTTGGTGACAGTTGAATTCAGCTTCATAAAGCTCATTAGTGACTTGTTTTTCCTGACAGCATTCCTATAACTTCCCTTTGTACAAATGGACTGCGTAAAACGTGTTTTTTCTGGTCAACCGGGAACATCAGCAGTTACCCGTTTTCAGCCTCTAGAAGCATTAAGCAGAGAAGTCAGAAAAAGTTTACCTTTGTGAGTATGTGGGTTATTTTGTTGAGTTCATGATGGCTTTTATTTAGTATTGCACTAAAGTAGGAAACAGGTTTGTCCAACATTGATGCTTTAGTGCTATTGGGCATTCCTATAATGTTAAAGGAATAGTACACCCAAACAATGATGTACCTTCATTTTCTACTCACCCCCATGCTGAACAACACTCTGAAG
>JAUESF010075795.1:0-13193 GCA_032274765.1 Malacoctenus tetranemus | reverse complement strand
CCCCCCCCCCCCGGGGCCCGAAGGGGGCGCGGGGGAGGGTTGCGGCCCTCGAGGGAGAGGGGAAGATGCCTCGCTTGGATCCGTCAGGAGAGAAGACAGAGAATCCACTCGAAGTCTGTGGATTTTGGCAGTAGCATGAACATAGGACTGGTGGGGGGGCGGGAGGAGGGGTGGGAGTGGGGGGGCTTTCAGGTGCTCGGCAGCTGTCAGTCCATTCGTGGATGAGTAGAAGCACCGGCGACTCCAGGTTTTGGCGCGCTCGTTTGGCCTAATCAACGTGCTTATTGACGTGGTCGCCGTTCGCCCCCACCATGCCATATCCCACCCCCACCCCCCTCACCACCACCCTCCCACCCCCTGCATGGCTGCGGGGCGCTGGCACGCCACCGCCTGCCTGTCGGGCTGATACTGAACCCGGCTTAGACAAATCTCTGTGGTGAGGTTATTAGAAAATCCCCTCCGGATGAGATCCTGAGCCCCCTCCACCACTCACACCCCCCCCCCATTCCACCACTTCTGCTTGAAAGAATGAACAGGGAGGGGTTAACACCATCAGTGGGCCCACAGCCAGCTCTGGCCTCCCACCAGTGCTCCTGTGGGATGAAGGGGGGGGGGGGTAAACCAGATGCAGCGGCATCTCACTTGTTACACAATCAAGGCAATAATTGATGCGCCTGACTTGGGCGTGTAATTCAATTAGGGCAATAAAGAAGCCGTTATTAGTCTGTGGAAGCAAACGCCGAAGAGGGGAAGACACCCACTGGAGGGAGGGAGGGAGGGGGGGGTCTGAACCCAAGCCATCCATCTTCCTCCCCCCGCCCCCCCACCCTCCCACTGTAACCAAGCCCTGATTCAAACCTCCCAGCTCAGGATCACAAAACTGCTTGACAATCAAACTCTGATCACGAAAGTTGTGAATTTATTCGAATTACTATGGATTTCTTTGGTAAAAGAAGAAGAATGAAAGAGGGGGGGCAGGGGCGGGGGGGAGGAGGTCAGCGCTCCATTAGTTCTGTGTTTTCCTCCCATCATGTGCCTCTTTACAGCCTCGGAGAGACACGAAGAAACAAAATCAATGCTGCAAGAATCCATTCAGCCATCCATTATTAAAAAATGTTCCAGGCATGGGGGGGCGGCGGCTGAGAGTGATGCTAAACAGAATGGGAGGGGTCCTAATTTACGTCTGTGCCTCGTAAAAAAAAAAGAGGGAGGGAGGGAGGGGTGAGAACTCAGAGGATGCTGCCCCCCCAAGAGGTGGTCTTCCGGTAACGGTGGAGCATCATCAGCCTCGGCGGGCATCCTGCGGACGGGGATGGAGAGGGGAGCGGGGGCGGCTCAGCGGAGTGATGGACGGAGCTGCGGCGCGTCCGCAGAGGCTCCCCCATAAAGTTTGAAGGAGGAGGGGGGGGGCGCGCCACCCCTCGCCTCCGGGCACCTCTCACGATGACGCGCCGCCGTGCGTCTCGCTCGAACGCCCGAGCCGTCCAAAGTTTACGCGACGGGCGCGTTTTGATCCAGGGTGAGGCAAAAAATGAAGGGAAAAAAACCGAGTGGGCAAGCATCCCCCCCCCCCTCCTCCTCCTCCATCCCCCCCCTCACCACCAACAAGTCTGAGGTCGCCCGCACCCCGGAGCGGATCCGCATGTTCCTACCAATCGCAGCCCGACTCCTTTTGGGGAGCAGGTGCAGTCTTATCTGGAATCGTACACACACACATTGCGTGTGTGTACGTGTGTGCGCGCGTGTGTTACCTTTTGTTCATCCCCCCCAGCGCCCCCCAAACAACACGGCAACACATCGGCCAAGTCGGCAGAACAACGCCACGCTTTCCCCGCAAAAAAACCAAACGGTCTCACCTGGTGTCGGGGAGACGGAGGTGCTCCCGCTTCTGATTCAATCCGCAGCTCCTTATCCACAAAAGCAAGGGCGGCTCTTCAAGGAGGAGGTGGGATGTGGGGTGGGGGGTGGGGGGGGGATCTCCTGGAAGATGTTCCTAGAGAGGAGGAGAAAGGAGGAGGAGGAGGAGGAGGAGGAGGCTGCCAGCCCCGCGTGTGTCTGCGGGAGAACGAACGCTCTCGGTTGCAGGCGCGGAGGAGAGAGCGGCACGCTGCACACCTCCGTGCGCCCAGCCCGTGTGAGCGGCGCGGCGGCGGCGGGAAGGGGGCAGTGCGGCGGCGCCGGTGGACACCAGGTGGCGCCGT
Source organism: Malacoctenus tetranemus (assembly GCA_032274765.1). Lineage (NCBI taxonomy): Eukaryota > Metazoa > Chordata > Actinopteri > Blenniiformes > Labrisomidae > Malacoctenus > Malacoctenus tetranemus. The sequence goes on along the minus strand of JAUESF010075795.1, from coordinate 10,992 downwards.
TGCACCGTGGATGGCGGAGAGGCTTCACCTCCAGCGCTGGATCGCTGACTTGCCCACAACGGCCGGATGCATGCGGGAGAAGGCGTCACCTGGTTCCCAGCCACCGTGGAGGTCCCACTGCAGGTGGGTTTGAGTTGCAGAGTTTGTCCCTTGTGCTCCAGTCACTTTAAACGCCCCCCTCCAACTACACGAGGGTTCTATTTAGTGTGGATGAACACAGATTAAAGCAGTGGGGAGCGGGTTCATCTCACAGTGACACGGTCCGGGTTCATGTCCTGGTGGGCCCTCGTCTGCCTATGGGAGGCATCCGAGGTCATTCGGTAGCTCCGTTCACCAAAGCGACCTCTGCTCTTCACCTGATGACCTCCCACTATGTGCCCCCACCCCTTCCTCCCCCTGCACCACCTCATGTGCCCCCCCCCCTTTCTGCATGAACTGACCACCAGTTAGTTCAGTTGAACGAGGAAGGAGGCGGATGGAAGCGCCGGCTGAAGGGAGCCGCTCAGTGGGCATCTTTGGATTTTACCAATCAAAACAACTCCTCCAAGAGACGCTTCGCTTCCTCGGCTGCCAGAGATTGCGGTCGCCATGGAAACCACCTTGATGCATCCAAAGATGTGGGATTTGCGGTGGTGGACGAGATTGGGTTTTATTTCTTGTTTGGGGTCGATCAGTGCATGATCAGTGAGGTCACGTAAACACACACACACACACACACACACACACACACACACACACACACAGACTCCCTCCTGCCTCCACTATGTCTGCTCCATCCAAACACACACCGTTTCAACATGAAACCCACTCTCCCTCCACTCTGCTACCCTAACATTAAATTATGTACAGAGGTGTAACGTGCGGACAGCCAAGGCAGGCAGTTGCTTGGAGCCCCGGCAAATAGGGAGGGGGCCCAAGGCTGCCCCCTAGGGCGGCCAAAATGCACTTCACCATAGCAATGACAACAGGGTGGGGGGGGGGGTTTGCTTGGAGCCCCAAGAGACCCTGCAACGCCACTGATTATGTAACTGGGCGAAATCGAATTTGGATCTCAAACCCCGAGATGCTGCAGCCTGACGGCAGGACAGCGCCGCGGCTTGTCGAATGCAGCTTTCTCGCTGAGCAGTAGGGGGTGCTGTTGATTCCCAGATAGTGCCAGACTTGTATGTTTATTCCACATGTTGGCCTTGCCAGTTGAACTTAATCAGCTGTTCTTTGTGCGTCCCCACCCATCCTGTGGGATGCAATGTGCCATGTTCTAAAAAAAAAGTGGAGAGGATGCACTGTGAATTCTTCACATCATCACATTTATTTAACAAAAACCAGAACGAATTTCTAGGAAAGTGATGAATCAAATTAATTCCGATTCCCTTTTTCGTTTCAAATGTACGACGACCTCCTGAGTGCGAATCAGGACCAATCGGACGCTGCGTCGCAGAGTGGCAGCCGAGGACGGAGGGAGGTCAGCCCGAGCAGCGCAGGATGACGCCGCCGCTGCTGACCACCCACAGCTGGCCCAGGTCGTAGCTCACGTGCTTGACCGACAGGCACATGGGGAGTTGCACCCAGTCAGTTCCCTGCGGGATCCCGGCTGAGATCCCAGCTCTGCAAAAGACCAAAGGACCCCAGAGGAGAAGGGGGGGGGTCAATATCTGTCAATATCTCACAGTAAATTGGGAGCCGCTTCTCTTCCGTCTGCCCTCGCTGAGCGCACCTTTGGAAGACGCTTCCTTCTGGATGCACCACGAACACCGCTCCGTCACCGCCAACCTCGACCATGGTGGCGGCCCCCGGCACTTGCGTCCAGCCACTGAAATCGCAGTTCGCCGCCGCCATTCTCTGGGACAGAAAAAACAAAACACAGAGAAACTGTACAGAAAGCGAGCGGACCGTCCGATTTGGAGCCGGCACCAGTTACCGTGAAGTAGATCTCCTGAGTGGAGGTCGCCCCCCAGCACCCGAGCGGTCCGCAGCTCAGATACGCCAGCGCTCCACGGAGGCCGGTCCACCTGAGGGTCCCCGCCTGTCGGTACGCCGCGGCCACGTTGCTCCTCAGGCAGTGGATGGAGGCGGAGTCGGTGACCCCGACGACCTGGCCCTCGCTCCCGGCGTCCACCTGCCGCAGGCTCTGACCTGGAACATGCGAGGGGGGCGTCGTGACGCAGCGGTGGTGGCGCGAAAACCGAGGCCCCTACGTGAGCTCCCGACGCCTCACCGCTGGAGGGGACGAAGTCGCCCGCAACGTATTTGTACACCGCGTCTGACCTGTCGACCCCCCAGATTCCCGCGGCCCCCACCGAGACGTGCTTGAGCGGCAGCGTGCCCAGCTTGTACCAGCTCCCCTCGTGGAGGAAGTAGACGTTTTGGAGGACGTCGGTCATCACCACCTTCCCCTGTCCCGCGTCAATCTGGGCAGCGGGGAACTTCTGCGGACCCTCTTTGCAGCCCCAGCCTGTGGAATAGAATAAAAAAGTCAGCCATGGAAAGTGAGGTTGGATCCCCCCCTCCCCCCATGGTAAGCTTGTCTTACCATGGGTGACTGACAGGAGGCCGAGCAGCAGCAGGACGGCTGCGGTGGTCTTCATGTCGCTTCCAAAGTGTTCTGGGACCATCTGTTTGTGTGATGCCAACACGAGTTTGTTCAGTGTTATTGTGGGATGTTGCCAGGGAAATCTAGAGTCGTCTCACAAAGTCCACAAAGGACGTCAACAGGCTGCAGTTCCCTCCCCCTCCTAGAGTCGTAGTAAAGGGGACTGCCCCTCCCCTTTGTTTGGCACCATGGTGGGCAGCGGTGCGATTGCATCAGTCACGGCAGACAAACATAAACCTGGAGTCACTATCAAACACGGATGAACAGTCAACAATTCAAAGTTGAGAGTATGAATCACGGAGTCCAGAGGGTGAAACTCCACTCTGGGTCAGAAAACCCATCAGAGACTTTCCAGGTCCGGTGTACATGTGTGTGCTGCCCTCGTGTGGAGAGTATGTGTGTGTGTGTGTGTATGGGCGTGGGCGCGGTTGACCCAGCACCTCTCATCCTGCAATAACCTTCGTGCAGTCCTTGGCGAAACAAATCAGCAAGCGGTGTTTTTCCGAAGCTCGTTGCACCACGGGTGTGTGTGTGTGTGTGTGTGTGTGTGTGTGTGTGTGTGTGTGTGTGTGTTGGTTGGCAATGGTTGGTTTTGTATGTCGCACGTCACGTTGTGCCCCTTGAGTCTCTCTGTGAGCTCCAGGACCACGCGCGTCCCCTGGTTTTTCTCCGCCGTCACCACAGCCGAATGGATCCTCCTCCTCCTCCTCCTACTACTACTACTACTACTACTACTACTACAACGACGTGTCGTTGTCGTAGTAATAGTAACTGCCTCAACACTAACCAGAACATCACAGGCACAGCCCCACTCAGGCCACCTGATTCCAAAAGATGGAGATGCCATGTGTGTCCGAGCAGTCAAGACAGAGACACTAATGTACTCTGCTTCCACTGCAAGACACAGCTCTGCAAAAAACTCACCAAAAGTATCACTTTTTGCCACACATGCACCTAAAACCACATATATACCAATTAGTTTAATTTGTTTCATTGGTTGGTGACCATCTACATCACATTTTAGGTTCAATAAAGACAAGGGGAAGATATTTGCAGGGAGTTTTTATTGGTTCTCTCCAACTTCACTTGGTGCACCGCAGAACGGCGCCGCCGTCGCTCACCGCCCACAGGAGGCCCTGGTCGTAGCTGGCGTGCTTGACGGCGTGAGACGTCAGGATGTGGACCCAGGCGGTTCCCTGTGGCACTTTGGCGGAGACCCCGGCTCTGTTGGGGAGAGGACGTGAACACGCCAGTCGGACAAACGGTCCCGAAAATGGATCCAGTTGCAGAGTGACAAAGAAAAAGAAAATGTCGTTGTGAAAAACTTCTACCTCTGGAACAGCATTCCGCCTTCGTTGACCACGAACACACTTCCGTCTGTCCCAACCTCAACCATGACTGCAGCCCCTGCTATGTGTATCCAGCTCGGTGGCCCACAGGTATGCAGCCTCTGTCGAAAGACCACCCAAAACCCCCGTCAATCGTGTTGCAAATCACAGACAGTGAAACTGACTCCAGCTCCACCAAGGATCAGACGTTTGCAGTGTGAATCAAAGTCACCGTGAAGTAGATGGATTGCCCTGAGTTCACCCCCCAGCATCCAAGCGCGCTGCAGCTGATGTACATCAGCTGTCCGGGTATCACGCTCCAGCTCAGGGAGTTCACATGACTCAAGCTCAACGCCGCGACCAAGCAGTGGATGGTGTAGGAGCTGGTGACCCCAGCAACCTGACCTCCGTTTCCAGCGTCGACCTGACGCAGATTCTGGCCTGGAGGGAGGGAGGAGGGGGGAGGGAGACGCATCATCAGTCCCAACAGTGTGCGGGAAATGAATGTGTGTAAATGGGGAGGGGGGCACACGAGTTACCGTTGGAATGCCGAAAGTCGCCGGCGATGTATTTGTAGACCCTGCCCGAACCGTCGGTCCCCCAGATCCCCGCTGGTCCCACCGAGACGTGCTGGAGGCCCACCGAGCCCAGTCGGTGCCAGTTGGAGCCGCTGAGGTAAAACACTTCAGAGTCCTGGTCCCTCATCACCACTTTCCCATTTCCGGCGTCGATCTGCGCGGCGCCCTGGTGCTGCGGACCCTCCGTGCACTCCCAGCCTGGGGGGGGTGGTCTTTGTATCAGAACTTCAACTTTTCAGCCTTTTTTGACTTCAACAAAGAAGTTTCAGACAAGAAGTATAACAAAAATAATAATAATAATAATCCTACCGCGCCTGATGAGGTTGAGTCGTCAGTACATGTTGGAAAAGCAACAAGACCATCAACATGTTAGATCATGGAATCTTAAACGAGACAGCGACGTTGTCACCTTAGCCGAGCACCTTACCGGGTGCACTTCCTGATCGCGCCAGAGCTGCTCACCGCCCACAGGATGCTCTGGTCGTAGCTGGCGTGCTTGATCTTGTCGGACGTCCACATGTGGACCCAGGCGGTTCCCTGTGGCACCTGAGCGGAGACCCCGAGTCTGTTGGGGAGAGGACGTGAACAAACGGTTCCCCGCTTCGCTGAGAAAATGGATCCAGTTGCAGAGTGACAAAGAAAAAGATGTCGTTGTGAAAAACTTCTACCTCTGGTAAAGCTTTCCAGCTTCATTGACCACGAACACACTTCCGTCTGTCCCAACCTCAACCATGACTGCAGCCCCTGCTATGTGCATCCAGCTCGGTGGCCCACAGGCATGCAGCCTCTGTCGAAACACAACCCAAAACCCCGTCAAACGTGTTGCAAATCACAGACAGTGAAACTGACTCCAGCTCCACCAAGGATCAGACGTTTGCAGTGGGAATCAAACTCACCGTGAAGTAGATGGCCTGCCTTGAGTTCACCCCCCAGCATCCAAGCGCCCCGCAGCTGATGTACATCAGCTGTCCGGGTATCACACTCCAGCTCAGGGAGTTCACGTGACTCAAGCTCGACGCCGCGACCAGACAGTGGATGGTGTAGGAGCTGGTGACCCCGGCAACCTGACCTCCGTTTCCAGCGTCGACCTGACGCAGATTCTGGCCTGGAGGGAGGGAGGAGGGGGGAGGGGGGAGGGGGAGGGAGATGCATCATCTGCAAACAGTCCCAACAGTGTGCGGGAAATGAATGTGTGCTCATGGGGGGGGACACGAGTTACCGTTGGAACGCCGAAAGTCGCCGGCGATGTATTTGTAGACGTTGCCCGAACCGTCGGTCCCCCAGATCCCCGCCGGTCCCACCGAGACGTGCTGGAGGCCCACCGAGCCCAGTCGGTGCCAGTTGGAGCCGCTGAGGTAAAACACTTCAGAGTCCTGGTCCCTCATCACCACTTTCCCGTTTCCGGCGTCGATCTGCGCGGTGCCCTGGTGCTGCGGACCCTCCGTGCACTCCCAGCCTGGGGGGGACGACCGCTGTGTAAACTTCTATTACAGTTTCAAGCGGACGCTGAGTGCAATATTCTACAATCATGGGAAAACCTGACCTACCGTGACAGGGGATCACAAAGATCAGCAACAGGAGCCAGGCCGCAGTACCGTCCATGTCGCTCCCAGTCTGTATTCTGAGCTGGACTGCTGGCACAGATAAGCCTGTGCACAAAGTGGTGACTGTTTAAAAGGCCCGCTGCCTCTTAAAGGCTCACTCCCTCTGCAGTAGGCGGAGTCGTTCCTCGTCGCTGTTCGTCTTGTTCAACATGTTTTCCGCCCCTTTGTTCTGGACTGGCAGGAAAAGTTAGTTCGTTTGTTAGTTCATTAGTTTCTGCAGCAAAAACAGGGCTTTCTGTGGAGGACATCAGGCTGGTCCTATGAGGACACGTCAGAGGGCTACAAGGTGAGACAGGTGCATCCGTTTATCCCTCTTGGTATTGTTGTTTTAGTGCACCTTGTTCTCTGAAGGCCGCAAGAATTCAAACTAAAGGGCGCTTTAAATCCCCCCCGCCCCCCCTCCAAAAGAAGCACACAAGGCACCGTTTTAAAGTGTATTTTTGTGTGTTTTCTTGTTCTTCTCAGTTCAATCCTGAACATAATCTGCTTGATAGCGATACCGACTATGCCCACAAGCCAAAATTGGACGACAAAGTCCACGTCCTGGCACTAGTTGTTGATGCCAACACAGTGGACAGGATGGACGACGACACGATCAAGAAGATGGAGGAGATCTGGCTGGCAGCCAGGGACTTAGGTGGGTGGAGTCAGTGCGGAGGTTCAAACAGGATGAAAGCACCATTTCAAAAGAATCAACTGACTTTTGGCTCCTGCCTCTTTTCAAAACAGGCATCCCCCAAATCGCCATCCTCACTAAAATCGATGAGGCCTGTAAAGAGGTCACCGCCCACAGGATGCTCTGGTCGTAGCTGGCGTGCTTGATCTTGTCGGACGTCCACATGTGGACCCAGGCGGTTCCCTGTGGCACCTGAGCGGAGACCCCGAGTCTGTTGGGGAGAGGACGTGAACAAACGGTTCCCCGCTTCACTGGTTTTCACCGAGAAAATGGATCCAGTTGCAGAGTGACAAAGAAAAAGATGTCGTTGTGAAAAACTTCTACCTCTGGTAAAGCTTTCCAGCTTCATTGACCACGAACACACTTCCGTCTGTCCCAACCTCAACCATGACTGCAGCCCCTGCTATGTGCATCCAGCTAGGTGGCCCACAGGCATGCAGCCTCTGTCGAAACACAACCCAAAACCCCCGTCAAACGTGTTGCAAATCACAGACAGCGAAACTGACTCCAGAATGAATCGATGAGGCCTGTGAAGAGGTCAACGACAATGTCGGAAACGCCTACAAGAGCAAGGACCTGGAGAAAAAGGTGAAGAGTGTCCGTTTGTGAGCTTCACGTGTCGTCTGTAACTTGGATGAGATCTACAGTGATTTTGTTTGGTTTGTTTTTCCAACCTCAGGTGAATAAAGTGAGTGTCAACACTGGGATTCCGATCGGCTGCATCTTTCTGGTGAAGAACTACCACTCCGCAGTCCCGCGGACTCATTCCCGGTCTCTGTTCGTCTTGTTCAACGTGTTTTCCGCCCCTTTGTTCTGGAGTTTGTCCGAGACTTGACTGGCAGGAAAAGTTAGTTCGTGACTTAGTTAGTGCGTTAGTTAGTCCGTTTGTTAGTTTCGCGCCAAGGGGCCGAGAAACAGCAACACCACCTCCTCGCCCTCCAAGCCTAAGACACTCGACCCTCCGGAGACGTCCGGTCAAAAAACATCAAAGGCAAATTCTGAGTTGTAACACTTGGCGTGCTTTGCTTTTCCTTGTCAGTTTTGGAGAATGCATGGTGAACAATGAGCTTTGGGGTGAGAGTTCAGGGTGTGGTGCTGCTGGTCTTATCTTCAGATAAGAAAACAAAAAGTTGCTGACCCGCTTGTCAGCTCAACAGGTTCTTCGATTTCCCTAAGGTGCCCAAGCACATAGCGGCACACTGTGACACGGTTCAGCCACCACTAGCGCCCAAAGCAACAATCCTGTTCCTTCCTGGATCAGCAGGAAGCTTTATTCACCAATTGCGTCCCACTTGGGCGAAGCCAACACGAGTTTGTTCAGTGTTATTGTGGGATGTTGCCAGGGAAATCGGGATCGCCCAAAGTCAAAGAGAGGAGTGTCGAAAAGTTTGTTGAGCCAATCAAACGTCTCAAACTGTAAAACACGGTGTTTTTATTGGTTCCCTTCAGCTTGACTTGGTGCACCGGAGCACGGCGCCGTCGTCGGTCACCGCCCACAGGACGCCCTGGTCGTAGCTGGCGTGCCTGACGGTTGTGGACATCGGGACCAGGGTCCAACCGGTTCCGAGCGGGAACGCCTTGGAGACACTGGTTCTGCAGAGAGAGAGAGAGAGAGAGAGAGAGAGAGAGAGAGGACTTAGACCAGTTCTCTTCACTGCAAAGCCAACAGAACCATGAGTTGTCGTCTGTGTCCAAACGAATCACGCCAGGTTCTCCGGGGGGCTCGCCTTTCAAAAAGCGCCCCACTGGGGTCCACCATGAAGACGGTCCCATCTGTTCCGGCTTCCACCATCGCTGCGGGCCCAGCTACCACTGACTCCAGACCCGCCTCGCAGGTATCCGGTGTCACCCCCTAGAGGCAAACAACTTTTGAAACACACCCAACCAAAAACCATCCCCAACGGCTCAAGCAAGGGGTCGCTCAGCGGCGGCGTTTACCCGGTGTACGAGAGACTGATCGGAGGTGACCCCCCAGCATCCCTTCGCGCCGCAGCTGAGGTACTTCCACTCCGTGAAGGTGGAATCCCAGCTCGGAGAGCCCAGCTGGTGGAAAGCCGAGGCGATGCTACTCCTCAGACAGTGGGCCTTGAACCTGGAGAGTCCGACGACGTGGCCCTCTCCTCCGGCATCCACCTGGTTGAGCTTCTGACCTTTGGGGGACGAAAGTTTCGAAAGCTACGCGTCAAGCGGGAGGTCTTCGCCCAAGGTCAACGCCACTCTGTTCTGCCCTCGTACCGCCGGCGAGGAGGAAGTCGCCGGTGACGTATCTGTAGACGTTGCCCGAACCGTCTGTCCCCCAGATCCCCGCCGGTCCCACCGAGACGTGCTGGAGGCCCACCGAGCCCAGACGGGTCCAGTTGGAGCCGCTGAGGTAAAACACTTCAGACTCCTGGTCTCTCATCACCACTTGGCCGTTTCCGGCGTCGATCTGCGCGGCGCCCTGGTGCTGCGGACCCTCCGTGCACTTCCAGCCTGGGTTCGGGGGAATGAGGGGGTCTTTGTATTAGAACTTCAGGGAAACTTTATTTAGCCTTCTTGGACTTCAACAAAGAATAATAATGGTAATCCTACCGCGCCTGATGAAGTGGAGTCATCGGCATATGTCGGAAAAGCAACAAGACCACAAAAAAATTTGATCACGATCTTTGAAACGAGATAGCGATGTTGCGTCCTCAGCTGAGCACCTTACCGGGCGCACTTCTTGATCATGCCACAGCTGCTCACCACCCACAGGAGCCCGAGGTCGTAGCTGGCGTGCTTGACGGTGTGAGACGTCAGGATGTGGACCCAGGCGGTTCCCTGTGGCACTTGAGCAGAGACCCCGAGTCTGTTGGGGAGAGGACGTGAACAAACGGTTCCCCGCTTCGCTGAGAAAATGGATCCAGTTGCAGAGTGACAAAGAAAAAGATGTCGTTGTGAAAAACTTCTACCTCTGGTAAAGCTTTCCAGCTTCGTTGACCACGAACACACTTCCGTCTGTTCCAACCTCAACCATGACTGCAGCCCCTGCTATGTGTATCCAGCTCGGTGGCCCACAGGTATGCAGCCTCTGTCGAAAGACCACCCAAAACCCCCGTCAATCGTGTTGCAAATCACAGACAGTGAAACTGACTCCAGCTCCACCAAGGATCAGACGTTTGCAGTGTGAATCAAAGTCACCGTGAAGTAGATGGATTGCCCTGAGTTCACCCCCCAGCATCCAAGCGCGCTGCAGCTGATGTACATCAGCTGTCCGGGTATCACGCTCCAGCTCAGGGAGTTCACATGACTCAAGCTCGACGCCGCGACCAGACAGTGGATGGTGTTGGAGCTGGTGACCCCGGCAACCTGACCTCCGTTTCCAGCGTCGACCTGACGCAGATTTTGGCCTGGAGGGAGGGAGGAGGGGGGAGGGGGGAGGGGGAGGGAGATGCATCATCTGCAAACAGTCCCAACAGTGTGCGGGAAATGAATGTGTGCTCATGGGGGGGGACACGAGTTACCGTTGGAACGCCGAAAGTCGCCGGCGATGTATTTGTAGACGTTGCCCGAACCGTCGGTCCCCCAGATCCCCGCCGGTCCCACCGAGACGTGCTGGAGGCCCACCGAGCCCAGTCGGTGCCAGTTGGAGCCGCTGAGGTAAAACACTTCAGAGTCCTGGTCCCTCATCACCACTTGGCCGTTTCCGGCGTCGATCTGCCCGGCGCCCTGGTGCTGCGGACCCTCCGTGCACTCCCAGCCTGAGGGAGGGGCGGGGGGACGACGACGACCGCTGTGTAAACTTCTATTACGATTTCAAGGGGACGTTGTTGCGCCCTTGAGTGCAACATTCTACGATTATGGGAAAACCTGACCTACCGTGACAGGGGATCACAAAGGTCAGCAACAGGAGCCAGGCCACAGCGCCGTCCATGTCGCTCGCCTCCCAGTCTGTATTCTGAGCTGGACTGCTGGCACAGGTCTGACTGATAAGCCTGTGTACAAAGTGGTGAACGTTTGGACTGTTTTAAAGGCCTCGTTGCCTCTTTAAGGCTCACCCCCCCTGCAGTAGGCGGAGCCGTTCCCGGACGCTGTTCGTCATGCTCACCTCAGCAGTTCATCAGTGTGTTTTCCGCCCCTTCGTTCTGAACTTTGCACCGTCTGAGACTTGACTGGCAGGAAAAGTTAGTTAGTTAGTTAGTTAGTTAGTTAGTTAGTTAGTTAGTTAGTTAGTTAGTTAGTTAGTTAGTTAGTTAGT
>JAUESF010075794.1:28623-39047 GCA_032274765.1 Malacoctenus tetranemus | reverse complement strand
TTCAGAGTGTTGTTCAGCATGGGGGTGAGTAGAAAATGAAGGTACATCATTGTTTGGGTGTACTATTCCTTTAAGATTCAGTCGCTGGTCAGCTTTCTCATGATGCAACGTTGTTTTTTTTTGATGCAAGGCTTCTATCAATTTTTATTTCAGATGTTTAATGAAGGTTAAGTGCAAAATTAATGAGGCAGATTGAGTTCACTCAAAGTTCACGTCAGATCAACGTCGTCCAATGACATAAGCTGGCCTAATGCATGTCAGCAGATCGGCTTCGTCTCTGTTTACACTTGTGCTCAATCTGGACATGTGTCTTTCTGTTTGACATTGTTGAGCGGGGCCTTTCCCGGAGGCCATTAGAAGCTATTTTAATGTCCAGGCCATTGTGGGTACGTCACGGGGACGGGACTGACCCCCGTAGGTGTCGTAGGCGCCTGTGACAGTGAAGATGACATCCCGGCACGCCGCCCTGCATCGCATGTCGCGGGGCCTCTCGTTACCGCTTTTTTTTTGTCTCCCCGGCTGGCACAGGGGGACATGTGATTACAGGCCTCTGCAATGAGCCTGCAATCTGTAGTGGAAAGTACAAGAGCTGAGGGTAAATAATAGATGAGGATTCACTGGTTCGAGGGAGTGACTGAATGACTGACTGAGTGACTGTCGTCCCGATCGCCAAGAGAATAGGAGAAGGCTCGATTGTTCCCCGTCTTTGTGATGTCTTTGTTAACGTCTTCTTTAGTCGCTTGTTTCGGATTTTTTTTTTCGAAGGCCCTCCCCTTGCCTTGCATGTCTGTTCCCATCTCCTTTGTGTCGCTTTTTTTTTTCCCTCTATCTTCCATCTCCTCCGCTTCCTCTTTCCCGATTTCTCTCCCGTTGCCTCCGTTCGCCCTCTCCGTTCGCTCAGGTGATTTAAGGTATGGCGACAGCTATTGAAAGCGCAGGGATTAAGCAAAGCTATTTCAGTACCTTGGGCTAGCGCCACAGTATCTCACGCACATACACAACCCCCAGTCGCAGACGACCAGATGATATGAGGTAGAGAGACAGAGCTATTTAAACCTGGAGGGAGGGAGCGGAGGAAGGAGGGAGGGAGGGAGGGAAGGAGGGGGGCCGTATGTGTGTAGGAGAGAGGATGTGTGTTTGTTCTCAAGACACTGGTCTTCCAGGTAGGGCTAACAAGACTGCAGCACACTCACACACGCGTCCACACTGTTTGTATTCTCAGGCAGCGGGGAAAAGACCGAGGTGAACACGGGCTCGTTCAATCCACCCACACAGGAGCGCAGAGTGTGACACGACAATCGAAGCTCTTCTCACACACGGGGAAAACCGCAGCAGCAGGCGTCGACACCCGGACGACTGGCTGGAACACAATCTCACTGTAGACCAATGATAAGGTTGACTTATTCTCTGAGTGAGCGAAACTAAGCGTGCCAAGCAGCGACGCCTCAGGCAAATCTCCGGGACGACAGCGGCAGCGAGTGTCACAACAGGTGGAACGCGTGTTCCATGAATCCACATTGTCGAACTTGGCGCTTCTCTTTGGCATGCGGCTGTTTGCTGCGATGATGTCCTGGCGTTTACTCTCAGCTGACAGAAAGACACCACCTGAACTCGCGGCTTACACGTTGAGTTCAACTGCTGGCAGTTCAACGCTGGTGCTGTATCATGGCAAGATTAGCATCACTGCGAGAGAACGGTCCAAAGAGTAAGAACCCTGTTGCATTTTTGATGCGATGAACTCCACGTCACAGATGATTACTTCCCCTTTTGGTGACAGTAGAGGTTGCTAGTAGAGTATTGGAGGACAAAAATATACATGGTAGCCTTAGAAAACACAGCTTCTTTTTTTGAAAGCTGCATAATTTAATCTTATTGGATGGTGTACATAATTCAATGTAATAGCTCAAGGTTGTTGGATGGATCAAGCCAATACCCCTGCCGATTCACAAACCGAGTTTGACAGCTGAACCTGGTGATTAAACTCAACCAGGGCAAATCAAACCGGATCATCAATAAGTACTGGCCTCAGACATTTTTTAGCACCTTTCATCTTCGCAACGAACTTGACTGCAAATTGAAGTGAAAGAGTATTTGTGCCTGTAGTGCAATTGTCCGTTTCTACTTCTCTAATATCAGACAAGAATTTGCTCATGCAAGAAAACATAGCGATGGGTGACTCACATAAGGTGATGGCTGCAGACTGGATCCAATTTTAGAGTTTGTCGTTGGATCGATGACAGTGTCACGACTGCTTGAACTGAGCCACTATGGGTATTTTGGCATCAATTAGATATTAAATAATGGTACAAATGCAAATCCACCTTCAACTTAAAGCTGTGTTTCACCTGTTTCAAATTCGAGCACATCTTCATTATCAACTCATGATTATTCAAAAGTCCGTGAATAGAACCAACACTCGATTACACCTTGCTGAGCCAGAGGAGTCATTTGATTGGAGGACAGTGGAGCCAGTCTTCCATAATAGCACTTAGCTCAACTGGGCTCGACCTGCTCGGTTTGTGTTACAGTCCGTTGCAATTGCATATCACCTTGGTGTCATTGTCATTGCAAAGGAAACGAAAATCCTCTGACGTCATCACATTTCGCTCGAGCAACATTTAGGGAAAACAAGGCAACGGTCCACCTGCTGCGTCGCAGTGTTGGTTTGACGCGTGGCCATTTAACCTCATCGTGAGAAATAACAAAAATGTCGCTAGCCAGTAGCTTCCAGGCTGGTGATGTCCCACCCCACTCCTGGAGGCCTCCCTTTTTCCCCTCCCTCAGACTTTCAGACATCTCCCTGCTCCAACACAGCTGCTCTAAACGAGCGTGACGTCATCAGGCTCTGCAGCAGCCTGCTAACGAGCCTCATTGGATTCAGGTGTGTTGGAGCAGGAAGGCACCTGAAACTTTGTTTGGCTTGAACCCAAGCTGAGCAAGTGCTGTTCAACTCTCTGGAAGTATGAACCAATAGACCAACTGGGAAAAAAAACCCAAAACAAAGTAAGAGTTGATTTGAGCAGTTGCTGTGGAAACGTCCCTCTACAAAAGCAGATACGAGGAATAATTCTTGACAGCTCTGCATGAGTAAACCTGCTTATTGTTTGGTTGAATAAAGTCTGTCTGGGTTGGTATGACCTCTTTAATTCCTTGAGTATCAGAAAACATTCTACTCTGGCCTCAAACAACATGTTTCTGACCCTGGAGGAACTCTACCCACTCTTTTTCCATTTAGTCACCTGTTAATTAGGTGCATGTTTATCGAATTCTTTTTAACAAACTGATATAATGAGGCACTATCTTGTTTTCCAATTTGGACCTTTAATCTCCCCCCGCCCCGACATTCAATTTGTACCTACCGCGAGCCTCACATACACCTGGGTTTGCTGATGCAGCTTGCATGAGTCATCCACATAGACTATTCTCTCACCAAATGTGATGTTTCAAAGTACAGATCCAAATACTGCCCAAATACTTCTAATACACAAACCTTTCTCAGCTCCTCCACTGGTTCAATATGGCTCGCGCTGCTCATCGAGCCGTGAGCCACATTGTCGTACTTGATTGCACACTAACTGCTCTGCTTGAACACAGTCGCCACACTGTGTCTCCAAACTGTGGAACTCCACGGGACGACACTCCGGACTCGCTGCGGGTCTTTCTTTATTCGGAACCTCTGACTGGTTCCACGTCTGCGGCACAGGTGGCGAAGCCCCATCAGTGCAGAAAAAACCCCATCTGCTGAACGGAGCTTGTAGAGAACTTTTTGGAAATGGGAGCTAATAAGTAAATCCGGGTCCGATGAACGGTTTTGTAGCCATGAGTGCCCATTTCCATCGAACTTGTGGGACGAACGTGACATCTCACACGTCAATGTTTTCAAGCTTCTCGGCTTCGTGTCACCTTAAGCTATGCTGATGAAATCCTTGAAGGGGGAAAAAAATATATAAGCTCTATTTTTTGCACTCCTTTGAAACAAAATTGTTCCATGAAGGACATTTTCCTCAAGTTCTTTTCAAACTTACCTCCACAAAAAGTGAAAAATAAAAAACAGAGGTGGTCTTTGTAGGAAGGTTGGCCCGCCGTTCTCAGAGTGGACACCCTCCCAGAGGAAAAACCCCGGGCTGCTTTGCATTACTGACAGAGAGACTGATGGGGGAGGAATGAAGTGAGAGGGACGATGGTAGTCGACTGCAGGGGAGAAGGATGGAGGCGAAGTAAAGACAGGGAGGAGACATGAGAAGGCTCAAGCCTCCAACCAGCAAAGGACGTGTCAGAGTAGCAGTTTTCCAAATACAATAAAAAACATCTATGTTGCTTGCTCAAAGTAATCAATGCAAACATGCATCCCAAAGTCTACTCACGTATAAAAGAGAAACAAAATGGGTTTTTAGCCATGATGCAAAAATATGAATGTCGTTAATATTTGGAGCCAGTAGGAAAAAAGCTATTACTTCAACACAAAATAGGATGATGACATTATGATGATAAACCTGCATGCAGCTCACACACGCGCGTTGTTATATATCAATTTGTTTCCATTACAAGCTCAGTTTTCACTTTATTAAAAAGGCAAGGCAACAATCAAATTATTAGACTTATTGGAGTTGGCATCAGGCATTTTCCAAACAGGAGCACACTCACTAGCACGTTCCGCCGAGGCGTTTGGGGTTGTTTGCGCACTCGATTAGTGGGAAGTCGAAGAGCACAAACATCAGTTCTTTTATTTTCCCTCAATACCATCTAATAGGAAAAATTGCTTATTTTCCATCCCTGATTTAGTCCCAGTAATGGAACAATATGTCTGATATCTGGCACTTCTTAATCGTGTATCAGGTTTCAAATAATGTGCTCTTTTGAGTCAGGTAGTCCAAGGGCAGGTTTGGGGGAGGGGGGCTTTACTTCATGTTGAGCAGACCGACAAAGCTACTCAATGCATTTCAGTATGCATTCAATGTGGGGTGAATCAGGTGTATTTCTATGGTAACCAAGGACAGCAGTGATGTCCCAAATAAGCACCAGTTGATGGGTTGTGACAGATCTTCTTCCCAAACAATGTGTGAAAAAGTTAAACTTTATTAATTACTGTGGAATTACTCCTGTTTCAGTCAGAAACACTGAAATCTCCCCAGACTGCTGCCCTCCAGGACCAGGAGTGCCCGCCCCGCCTGTCAACCACTGCCTCCGAACCTTGGAGATCCAGTTGTGGCCAATGCGTGTCTTATCTGAACTCATCCTGATAAACAACTGCAGTAGCTGAAACTAGCTCCACCTCCAGCAGCTTCTTCATACTTCTAAAGAATCTGAATAGCTCCACTGCAACTGCGAAAGAGACGTTTGTGTCTTTATTAAGGGTAAAAAAATGATTGCCTCTCTTCCGTGTTCAAGGTCAGGCAGCAAAAGCCCCCCCCCCACGACTTAGTTTTGCATCGTGCATCTTACTGGCTTCAGCTCTCTGTTTCCAAGAATCAGGCATTTCTCCCTTTTTCATTTGCTTGCTTGAGCACACAGATCAGGCAAACGCATTGTTTTCCTTTGATAGTCGGGGCACTACTGATATTCATTGGAATGAGGGAGGAGAACGAGGACGATTGTGCTGTGATATACGAGTCTCTTTTGTCCGTCTTTTGTTCCCTCTAAATCAGCTTCTTATTCTAGATAACAAATGACGAATCTTTTGCTCTGCCGGGGTCTAATCCAGCTGTTCCATTAGCTTTCACAGCTCATAGATCTGCCTTCAAATGGTGGCAACCTTTAATCTCAGACATAGTCTCGCGCAGGCGAAGGATGGTCAGCGTGCCCATGACCACCACCCGGAGGAATTGCACCTCGGAGCACAGGAAGAAAGCCACCTTTAGTTACCTTCGCTTCAGTTGCCTTTTTGCTCAGAAAAGACAGGCCAGTAGAGCAGTGTGATGCCCCGTCTGACCCTCCACTTGGAAGGACCTTGGCCCTGCTCTCCCCCCACTTCATCACACCTTACCTACATACTCGCGCAGACTTCCCCCTTCGTGGCTTCCTTCCCTGCTGGCAGTGAGTGGCCTCCTTTGGCAAAATGGTGCAAGCTGCTGCATTGCAGGCTGCGAGTCTCGCGAGCAGCCGTTGGCCAGGCCTTTAAAACGGGGTCTCATGTCAATCCGAGCGAGCGTCTGATCTATTGCGCCTCCACTCTGCGACTCGCGAGAACTTAATGAATCCACCACCAGCGCCCAAAAGGTCGGAGCTGTTTTGGTGGCTTGCAAGGGATCGATAGCATAATAGGCAGGTCATAATGTTCCGGCCCATCAGTCTTTACTGCTTTTAGCCATATTAGCAGCAAGGCTATAGGAATGTCAATATCTGTCAGTTGGCTGATCCCCCCACTGTGCTCCACAGGATATAGCTCAGCAGCGTATTGGACGGACTGCCATTAAGTATTGTGCAGACATCTGCAGTGCTCATGGGGGCAGAGGACTTTTGTGATTCTGGGATTTTTGTGGCATTTTTTTTCCAACATTCTCATCCTAAATTGTATATTTTGTTCTAGTTTGCTGTGAAACTTTGATTGGGGGCATTTAGGATCCTCAAAGGGAATCACTGTGGTGATCTGGTGACTTTTCATAGTGATACAGCTGTCGGGTTTCCATTATAGTTCAGCATCAAGTACCACAAACCACACTCGTCAATCAATTAGTGTGGCAAGATCAACCTAAATAGCCAATGCTTTTGGATGAACAAAGGATGCAACGCTTGCTGTTCATTACAAATGACTTTAGACTTCACCTTGGATTTAATGCAGAATTAAGGTGTATATCGGTATGAACGTACAGTTTAGTCAAGATTTATACAGCTTGCCAACACATATTAATCCAAAAGATGATGACATCTGTCTCCCTTTGAGAATACAGCGGATTGTTTGTAGTTGATGCTCACGTATCACCACTTGCCGGCAGTTGTTGACATATTACAGTATGTGCTAGTCTGACAGAAGGCCCAATCAGGCCCACGTGATGATGATGATACAATTAAAACCCAAATCATCAATATCTTTCAGAGACAAACAGCTTCAGCGGCGTCTGCCTAAAGCTGTGCTATTGTGGTGAAGCTAGATAAACCCTTGGAGGTGAAACTTTTGGAACAATTAATATGGATCAATTCGACCATAAAACTCACTGCTTTTCACCCAAAAACGGTGGTTTTTTTGCCCAACATGGGTGCATGATGAACTGGAAATACAGCCTTGAAATATGACAAAGCTCCTTATTAGGCTGTTCTTTTTCCAGGCTCTGAAGTCGTTCTATAAAAGCAGAATAGAAATGTCCTTCAAAAAATCCTCCAATTGTTTAAAAAAAAAAACCCTCCAGAACAAACACGACAAAATAATGGTTTTGCAATTGTTTATCTTCTAAAGCTTTTACAGCTCCTCATTTGTTGGAACACTAAATATTTTGGGGAATAAGCAAAGAACAAAAATTGACTTCAAACACTAAACTATTCTTCCCGCCTCACATCAAAAACTCTTTTCTGACTCGCATAGTTTGCACATCGTGACATTCAGTGAGCGGCGCGTCCGCGTCCGTCACAGTGTGGCGTCCGCTTCAAATTTTTTTCCCCAGTAACCTAGCAACGGCAGTCAACTTCAAAGGAAGCAACTTGTTGCACCCTGCCTCCGTTTGCCGTCCTAATTTGCTGTGGTCTTCTGCGAGAAGCACGACATTCAAAGCCGAAAATAGCTGCGCGATGAAGTGATGGCGCGGTAAATAAAGTGATGAAAACACAACAGCCACACTGCTGCAAAAGCCTCCAATATGACACGTTGTTTACTCAACACTTCATCATAGTCCCACATATTACACCGCACAACTTGCTGTCTTTCTTTGTTTCATAAACAGGCTGTGTGATCATTTCTCTGGCTTTTATTCCTATATAACATAATGACACATAACACACACACACACACATATGCTCACACAGCGGCCATCACTCCCTATTTAATGTGAAGCTGAACTAACGCTTTTGGAAATATACACTTTGCATTGCCAACAGCTGCAGCTCCAGCGCAACCCATTCAGGGAAAGACGCCGGATTAAACGAACAAGGTGCAATTATACGTTTCCTCAGCGGAGCATGTGCTGCTCATGTAATACCTTCTGTAAACATGTGAAACTGGCTTTTTTTTTTTTACGCGTGGCCCTGCTGCTGCTGCATATGGCCGGCAGTTTGGGTGTTTCATTTCAGATTCTACACTTCACACAGAAACAGTCTCCTTATATAAAAGATCTTTAATTCATTAGGCAACTGATGTCAATATGCAAATGATGGCACGATTGTGAGTAAATGATTGCATTTACTGAATAGTCCCTGTTTGTTTTGTATCATGAACCGCTTTATAGCTCACAACAGGAAATATTACACTACCTGTAACACAGCTTGTTTTGCTCAATACATGATATTAATTAGTGGCTCAATACAGGTTCGCGCAAAGAGCAATCCAAAGGCATCATCTCAAAATAACATAAACACAATACATCAGATATATAATCGAGCATTTTCTAAACGTGTGAAAAACAAATTTGTTTACAATTGAGAGAAACGGAGCTGAAGACATTTTCAGTTCTGTGATTGTTTCTCCATAATTCAGAAAAATGTCATTTCTTGCAGACATCTTCATAGTTAAACACAGATTTATCAGAAATACCGAGCAGGTTTTCAAAAATACTCAATATTTCATGAAATTATCTTTCAATTCAAAATGTATTTGTTACGATGAAAAAACATACGGTCCTTTTCATGTAACACGAGCTTGCAAATGAAGAGTGAAAGAGTTGCTCTCAAGTGTACATAAAGTGTATTTTTCCCAGTAAAACTCTCAGTAATGGGCGCAGACGGAGCAATTCTTTTTCTTTCCTTCTATTTTTTTTTCAAATAATCTAGGTGAGTGCAACATGCTTCTGTACCCATCAGTGTATTTTTAGCTGAAGCCTGTTCGGTAGTGACAGGCAGGACACGCTAACTTCAGCTGCAAAAATCCCTGGAGGAGATCCTAGTGAGTCACCCCCCCCCCCAACCACCACCTTCTTAGTCCATTATGTGTACGTGTGTGCATGTGTGTGTGTGTGTCTGCTTGCAGATCTCCCCGGGTGTAGCCCCACCGCAGCGTGACGCACAGCACGCTGTCAAACATGCACAGCACGTGGGGAATTTGCTGGCACACCTTTCTTTTTCTGCGTCCTTGTCATGTGAGGTGGCCTGCAGCCTGGGAATAACCCCCCCCCACCCACCCCACCCCCCCACCGCCACCCCCCACCCTCTGGTGTATGTGTGTCAGGACACCTTTTACAAAGCAGTTACCTACACATGTGCTCTGTCTCTGGAGCTTTTTACCTGGAAAGCGGCGATGATGGGTTTTTTGTGTGTGTCTTTTTTTTAAACAGCAGGTGAAACTGGGAAAACTTGCCACCGGCTGCATGTGCAACAGCAACACTGTTGTGGGGGGGGGGGACAACAAGTAGGTGAGCAGTGGGAATTAGAGATTTTTAAGTGTTTTCTACCATCTAATTCAATCAATACCCCGTAAGTGAGCCCTGCCAGTGCATATAGGAGGTGGAACGCGATGTGCGAGGTGAGGACATCCCAGGGTGGGCCGGAGACGCACAAGATTTACATACAGCGGGTAAATACTCTAAATGTGTTTGCATAATGCTGCCTGGGCCAGGTGCTACCGAGGGGATTCTCCCACACAAACAAGTCAATAAGATGCTCCATTTGGTCCTCTTATATATACCTGATTGCCTATTGCCTTGTGACCGCTGTGCATGTTTATTATTGTTTGCCGGCTCTGAGGAGAAATTCCGCAGTAATTCGCACCGTTTGGAAGGGAGCAATGCTCAATTGAGGCACAGAATGAAGGGAAGGGACTCGGCTCCTCTATATTTCTTCTTCTCTTTAGCGCGCCGCAATTATCTGCAGTTGGACCACAGGTTGTTTTTCACCGTACAAACTGGACGGTGGGATTGATTGCGAGGCGAGCGAACGGTGTGTGGACTCGGGTAGCAGTCATTACCCATCAGCCGACCTCGGTAAAGAAGTGCTGACTCACTTAGTGACAGAGCTGCACCTCCCTGGAGAGTATTCGTCTGAAATGATCATCGCAGCATTAGCGTCACCCAAAGTTGTTTCCCGAAGGTGTCGTCAAAACAAGTGTTCATGATGCTAGTTCCTTCATTATGAGCAGGAACTAAGCGTCAGAGTTATTTGCAACTTTCTCTTCACTGTCTGAACGCAACATTCGGAAGACTGTGAGCAATGCTGAGCTGTTGTGTCAAGTGACGAGCAGCTCCTTAGCTCCTTAACTCCTTTTTTTCATCTAACGTCTTCAAAAAAAAGGTCAAAATGCAATAAACGTTGCTGTGTTTATAAAACTAATATAGGACACAGCTTCACTA
>JAUESF010075794.1:7764-28523 GCA_032274765.1 Malacoctenus tetranemus | reverse complement strand
AACGTCTTCAAAAAAAAGGTCAAAATGCAATAAACGTTGCTGTGTTTATAAAACTAATATAGGACACAGCTTCACTAAAGTGGAGTGTTTTACTGATCCTAAAAAACACCCGGAGGGGATTCTAAACACACTTTATTATGCCAGAACGTGAAGCCGACTCCAGGCACCTTTGCCTGTATTTAAACCTGCACTAACTCAGGGCTTTTTCTCTTTTGACTCGGCTGATGAGATGAAATGTCTCAGGAAACAACCATGAAATTGGGTCGAATACACAAGCACAGGTCATATTATTATTAGATCCCTTGCTTTCATTCTCTGCAAGGCCTTACAGTGCATTGTTGTAATTTGACAACATGTCTCATAACTTCACCTTTTTTTTTGGGGGGGGGGGGTCTTGGCTATCAAGGTCCACATTGTCTATTCCTAAAACCATCTCTGAAACCTGCTAATGTTGCTAAACAGGTGAATATAAATAAGTCACTCATGGCTGCAGTTTGCAGCTTAGCCTCAGACTACTTTCTTCTTCAGCCTTGCACCAGAAGAAAGGGAACACTTGGATTTGAACATCACTGTTTCCAAATTGCTGCTACATGCGAGTAGCTGAAAGTATACAGTGCTTTTTGTCCATTGTGAAACACTGAGCTTCAGGCTTTTCAAGAGCCAGGTATGTTTTACATCAGAGCTATATAGAAAACAGCAAATCTCAGTCGTGTATTTGAACGCGAGAGGCCGCATCATGGTAATGATGTAGCACGAGTAAGCAAAGGTGCAGCACAGACTTTGCTGCTCCTGAAAGAGATCCCAGACTAAAGGAGGTTGTTGAGGAAGCTGTGATTCTACTCCAGATTGGTTCAGGACCAACAACTAAACTGAAATAAGCAGGAAACTCTGATTGTGTACAGGACACCGAAAACACACTAATCCTGCTAAATGAGCACAAGCGAGGCTTTTAACGAACCGAATGAGGAGAAATTTACGGCAAAAAGAAATTTGCTTTAATTTAACATTTATGTTGTCCTGGCTGAGGTGTTGACAGAACTCTATCATTGTATGATGAAGTCATATTGATAATTTGTGTGTTGTTAATATTACAGGATACAACAGGAGCTTGGTTAAGGGTAAAAACTGTACCAAATATAGACGGCCTTAATAATCAGGCTTTTTGAAAGAAATTTGCATAATGCTACCTTTTTTGGTGTTTTTCTTATTTAACATGATAATTTATGCTAATTAGCCAAGCAATAAATATAGAGGCAGCACAAGTGGATTTGTCATCGCTATGACAACATCCCAGCACCACCAGGAAGAAAGGAGGCTGCTCCTCTGGGATGCTGCTCTCCACACAGACCTGTCTTCAGTGAACCCGCGACAGAAAGTCAGTGTTAAAGAACAATTTCATCCGTTGTCGGTTGGAAAATTCGGTGACTGACTTGGTATCGTACGTCTCCGCAGAGGTGTCCCGTGCGGCACATGCGTTTTTTCAGGAGCAGTATCGAGCGTGAGAGCTGCTACTGTGGCGACTTTTTGACTCCCACTTTAATCCTTTCTTGGGACTGTCTAAAAGGCTTTAAACCTTCCTCTCTCTCTCTTTTTTCTCTTCTTTTTTTCCTACTTTTCTCCTTGCTGAATCCCAGTGCTCCATTCATGCAGTTTTGGAAATCAATGCTGGATCGTATCTCCTGAGTTCACCTGCTCAGAGAAGAGCTGGCAGTCTGGAGATGTGCTAACTGTGACTAAAGTCCTGTCTAGACAGGATGAGTGGTACTCAGATGTTAGGAAAGGACATTTGCTCCTGTATAAACACTCTATTTCAGCCCTGTGTCATTAGGAATACCTGTGATTTCTGGGCTCGTCCCAATGCTGATGTTCTTCCACGTTCGTGACGCTTTTTGTGAGCCGACATAAATGCAAAAGGACCCAAAATCTAATCACGAGACAAGTGATGATTTAGCTGTTCGTTGTGATGCTGCGGGGAAAGTGATCACGATCGGGATGAGCGCGATCTTGCAGAACAGTTCCACAACTCGAGAGTCAAATGTGGAGGGCGACTTGCTCAGACTCACAGCTCCACAGGCTGTATTTATGAGTTTACCAGTGCAGAGGGAATGCACGGCGATGCCTGCAGGTGTGAGTGGGAGCAGAAACTCATGCATGCATGAATGTGGGAAGTACACCAGTGTGTGTATGTGGGGTGGGGGTGGGGGGTGTTATTATTAGGAAGACAAAGATTTGACTTTCATTTTATTTCATTTGTGCATGTTTTTATCTTCTTTTGACCTTTCAAATTTGACCTACAGCCTAATTTTGACCTAATTTTCAAGATTTTTGTTCACTTTCAAAGTTTCAGACTAAAAATGTGATTTCAGCCAACCACTTGTTGCCCTGTTTCTTCTTAAATCACAGCATTTTGATGGCATTTTTCAAAATTATTTCAAAAATTATTATTTTTTTTTTTTGCTTTTTCTGATAGTTCGGCTTCTCTCTTGTCTCTCTCTCCCACTCGACTTTTTTCCGCCATGTTCCTGGTCTTGTCTTGCAGTAGAGCAGATGCCAGAGTGCCAAAAACGCTGGGCTGTTGCCTGCCCGCCACTTAGTGCATGGTGCTGATCAGCTTTGCGTGATTGTCACTCCGGTGATTGGTTGTTCAGCACAATGACCCAATCAGCAACTACCTGGTCAGTCTGAACCTCTGCAGGAAATCGCACAGGCGAGTTTCTCTTAACTCCTGAGCAGTTTGGTAAAACCTTTGGAAGGAGACGGACGGGTTTCTGTGAAGTCCTGGATGGATGCCTCACATAAAGCTCCACTTGGACTTTTAGGCCACAAATGCGAACGTCCTGAGACTGGAAAACTGGGATGTTGGAATTTAATTTGCATTTGAGTGTCGGTGACCCTTGATTTGTCCGTTTCCAATTCCAATACTATCATCAGACCAAATCAAGCCTAATTATCTTAACCTCTCAGTTTCTCAATCAATATAATTTAAACAAAGATCGTGCCAAGGGTTCACTGTGCCACGTGGGCTCGAACCACCAACCTCTGGAGTCAAGGCCCACCCGTTCTACCCTCCGACTTCCGACACTAACTTAAAGCAGGTGTGTTGGAGCAGGGAAGCAGCCAATACACTCCGGACGCCGGCCCTCCAGGACCGGAGTTTGACACCTGTGCGCTACAGTCTCCCACATACAGAGATGCCTTCAAAATAAAAGCACCGTGCACTTTCCCAGGTTCACTCAACAGTTTAAAAGGTAACTCATCCTTTTTCTTTTCTTTTACATCCCATCTGACTTAGACACCGTCAGAGCAGGTAAAGCCTCATTAGGTCTGACATTTGTGCCCCCACCCCCCACAAGAGGGGTCACTAAAACCAACTTGGGAATCACTGGCTTGGATAAGTTTGAACACTGACGAACAGAAGGCTGCTGGTTCAAATCCTGACAAAGTGAAATGCCTGAAGTGCTTAAGGATGACTCGACACATGGGCATGGCGAGATGGGCCTGCCAACTTGTCTGTGCGTATTCCCAATAACCAGAGGCCCACAGTAAACCATGTCCCATTCAAGTGACAATAATGATATCATTTAGTAGTTACTGTTGATAAGATCATAGATTGTAGTAATCGTTCAGATCAACCTTAATGCACCTTATTTGTTTCAGTCTCCCTTGTATCCATTTTACTGCAAATTGAGCGCCAGCCTCCCTGCAGGGATTAGTACACTGTCATCTCATCTGATCTCTCTCTTTCTCCTACACTCTCTCTCTCTCTTCTTCCCTCCCTCCCTTGTTCTTTCCTCTAGTCATCCTACTCTGTCTCTCTTCCTCCTACTCCCCCCACTCTCCCTCCTACTCTTTCTTTTCCTTCAATTCTCTCTCTCCCTCCTTCTAATGATTCTGCCCATCCTACTCATTCCTACTCTCACTATCTCTCCATCCTACTTTCTCCTTCACTCTCCTTCTTTCACTATTACTTTCTCCCTCCTACTCCCTTCTACACACACACTCTCTCTCTCTCACCCCCCACTCTCTCCAACTGTCTCACTTACCCTCTCCATCTCTCCCACTCCCTTACTCTCCCCTACTCTCCTTCACGCTCTCCCCCACCATCAGTAAGAAATACAATAAGTTAACATTATGGAAAGTGCAGGTATTTCAATCAATCTCAGTTAAGCTCCAGTGAAATTTTGAAAATTCACAGTAACTCATTTGCTTCCCAAGATGAGCACGATGATAAAGTATCATTGTGCACACATGTACTCAGATTCACTCCCTTTCATTGAGATCTATGGTCAGAGTGCGTACGCCACCTCCGTCCTGAGTGCTCCCTGTGCACACAAAGGACAGTGATTATGACCATCAGTGAGACACCGTCTGCTGATTATCATTAGCTCAGTTTGTACACAGGTCGTGATTGAATGCGGGTACATTGTGTGGACGCACTCGTGTTGCACGGAGGTGCCTCATGTCTACATGTTTGTTGATGCACCAAGGTCGATATGCGGGATAATGTTTAACACCGTTCCCGCGTGGGTTCCCGTCCCGTGTCGTGTTTGTGTGTGTGTGCGCGGCTCATTGTCGCTTGTTTGTGGGTATTAATAAATCTGGCTTTATTAAGCTCCTGACGGGGGGGCCGTGATTACACATCTTTGTCCCGCTTTTGTTTTCGCCGGGCGGGTGGATGCACTTCTCTTCCACCGCCGCTGAATGATGGGAAAATACAAAAGGTCTGTAAACACTTCCACTTGTTATCCCCCCCCCCCCCCCCTCGCTTCACCCACGTCCAAACCACCACCCTCCCACGCTCGCCACCTTGTCGAGCCATGTGGCACCCGTGTCACTGAGACCCCCGGTGGTATAGCGTTTTATATAACGTCTGCGAACCTACACGTCTCCGTTCTCAGGCTTCGGCAGCAGTCAGCTCTTGTTACAGATGTGCGATCACTTAAAGGTGAAGTCTGAAGCTGTTCCTCGTTTCTGTTTACAAACACTGTTC
This sequence comes from Malacoctenus tetranemus, assembly GCA_032274765.1. Classification (NCBI taxonomy): domain Eukaryota; kingdom Metazoa; phylum Chordata; class Actinopteri; order Blenniiformes; family Labrisomidae; genus Malacoctenus; species Malacoctenus tetranemus. The sequence goes on along the minus strand of JAUESF010075794.1, from coordinate 23,533 downwards.
AAACTAAGAGCCCCTCTCCTCGGGCGAATCAGTGCCCACCCACAGTCTCCGCGAATACAGAGAGACTGCTTATAACGCACGATAATGCTGTTGTCTACTGGCAGCCTGACTTACTAACAAACACGCTACTTAGTTGGCTTAGCATGTGGCTAAATTAGCAGGCTATCAGTAATGCAGTTTGCACGTACCTGTCCAAGAGTAAGCAGGCCAAATCTGCATCGCTCTTCAGTCCGAGCCTCTCCTTCAACGCTGGGAAGCGAGTGAAAGCGACACCAGTGTTGACTCTGGTTTTCCAGCATACACTATCTAAACCTTTCCTTGCTGCAGAGTATTTCCTTTTATTTGCAGCTTCCGCCATTTTTTCAACAGTTTCAGAGACTCTGTCTGACATCTCCCAGTCGATGACTTTCCCCACAGAGCGTCACGCCCATATAGCTCCGTCACTGGCTGGAGACAAACGCACAGTCTCCACCCAGAAACGTCCCGAATAGAGATAAACTAAAGGGAAGGATGAAAGACAGTCAGGTGGAGGGGGAGTTGCAAAAAACGTCACTACCACTCAAGAGTAGAGACCCAAGGCCATGGATTGAGCTGGTTTTCACCTTTTTAAAACTAGTGTTTATATTCGGGAGGGGGAACGTCGGACTCCACTTTTAAACTCCATAAAATGAAATGGAAGTGCTGGGTTCGAGGTGAACTCAGGGTGGTAATCATCACACCGCGTGCAAACCTGCTCATTATATACAATCACTTAGGAAATGACTGATGGAAATCAAAGAGCAAACAAAAAAATGGAATGCTACTAAAATGATTGACATCCAAAACAATACCGGAATGTTTAATGTCTGGCTGCTTCGGTTGGTGGCAGGGTAATTGGTAGAGAGGTCCAAACAAAAACCGTTGAAGGAAAACGAAGGGGGAAAATACCCAGAAGGTCGAGTTTCGAGGCAGTGAATGTGCCGGGGACAGAATCCCAGGAGACTTCTGGGTTTTGATAGACAGGAAGAGTCTTGATCTACAAAAGGTATTGAATGGATGGTGATGGCAGTAAATGAAAGGTTGCAGCTGAGTCTTTGGAGGCATTTGAAACAAAGTTGACACGAAAGTTCAATTTTCTTTGAAAAACGCAAAAACACCTTCGGGCTCTGCTGTGACCTCTGGTGCCACCGCAGAGCTCAGGTTGGGAATCAGTGGTCCTAAAAGGCTGAATAAAACTCAACTTAAGTGTTGAATTTCTCAATTGAGATTATGCTACTGGGAACACAAACTGCAGCTTGTGTCACCTGTGGGACGGTTTGGGTTCTAATCCCAGGAGACCAGTTGTTTAAAAAATGGCATCTGAATTCAAATGATCTGGATTTGGAAACCACATGATACAATTGAATTGATTGAATTGATCTGTTGGCCAATGGTGTCCCTGCCATCTGCTCCTCTACTTTTCACCCTCCAACTGTATTATGACCCCCACTAAGACCAAAATGGTATTATCTCTCTTGTACAATTCAGCCACAGGAGTTGTTTAAAAGTATTACATTGGCTTCAGGCCATTTTACAGGCCTGATGTGACCTTCTGCTGGGCTGGATTTTGTCCACAGCCCACACGTTGGACATCCGTGCGTCAGACAATGTAACAGAGCATATAAAGCTCATAAAAGCTGCTGAAGTGATCGAAAAGTGTGCTACACATGCAAAGCACTTTCTAATGAAGCTCGACACGGGACATTTGAGGAGAAATGTCCTTTCTTGTTGGAAGAAAAAAAAAAAGAAAAGACATCATCAGAAAGTAAACTTGGATCGGCTCTTTAAATACAGATTATGGGGAGGAACCACCATCTCTCTCTCTCTCTCTCTTTGCCTCTCTCCCTCCATCGGCGGCAGGAGCCGCGCGACTGTCTCCGCCCCATTGAACCACTGATGTGAGCCATCAGCAAATTATTGGGGAGCGAGCAGAGGGATGGCAGAAAGAGCGGGCCCGGGTATTAGTGGAGATGTAGGAATTAAAGTTGGTGGAGAGAGATGGGGGAAGGAATGAGAGAGGGGAGCGTAATCTATAAAAACACGGGGAAAAGATGAGGAGTCCTCTGGTAGAGAGAGAACCGGGGGGGGGGGCTGCCAGGAGCAATCGAGGTTTCTGCGGCGGCTGATGAACACACCCTCGCCAAGCGGAGGCAAAAAACTAAAGGCTGTGGGGCTCTCAAACCTTCACTCGCATGCTTGGGTAACATTGTTCATGCAACATTCATGGGGTCCGCGTTGATAAGCTGTTTGTTGATGGCCTATGGAGCCTCACTAATCATACTTGTGAGAAAGCGCCATGCTGATTTTAATGGGCCCGCAGAGAGAATGGGGCGAGATGGGTAGATATGTCGAGAGGGCATGTAGGGGGCGGCTGGGGGGGGGTGGGGAGAAATTTAGGTGGGGGGCGCGAAGTGCATTTTATAAACAAGCCATTAAACTCCTTATTATACACAGTAAATATGCACATTCGTAACGAAATGCGCAAGCTGTGTTTATTATAGGAAATGTCATGGGCATAAAGAAAAAACATACATTACCCAACAACTTATTGCACAGACGCGAGTATCGGGCACTTTGTGAGGCACTAATGAGAGCAAAGAGAGCAGAGTTTTAAATGAGAGCAGCTCTGAAAAATGAACCGGAGGAATTCAACACCACCCCTGCCGTCTGTTGTGCCTCCATTGTTTTACCATCGCCTCAGTTTGGGCTTGTTTGAAGTCGTAATGTGCAGTAATTGTCGTTTTCAGCAAAATCCTGGGACTATAAGGCATCAAATTTCAGCAGTAAAGTACAAGATAATCTGTAACATGTCAAATTTTTTCCAAACACCGAGCATGCAGTGATGAATGCTTCCTCTGAGAAGTTAGAGATCAAGTTAAGGAAAGAGGAAATAAAGAGATGTGGACTGGGATCAACAAATTGGTGCATATTTTAGGTCAGTAAATAACTGAATGAAAGTATTTCAAAAAACTGGTCTGCATTAATGTCCTACCTGAATTATTGCACCTTTTCGACAAGAAAATGTTACAGCCTTTACATACTTTACATGTACTGACTAAAAAAATAAGGAAAACAAGCATAGTTTTGCCTGAACATGCTCGAGTACTTGAGGGTTGAGATTTGGCTTGTTGTGAAGTGCACTTATAAGCAGATCAGCAGCCAAATAGGACTCTTCTTCTCCTTAGGGCATCATGGCTGGAAACAAGACATCTGAAACGACGTGTGTGTTGACATCACTGAGGGGTAACAGGTTGGTCACATGTTTACCAGCCTAAAATATGACGGTTTTATTCCGCAGCTTGGTTTCTTTTCTCTTAAAGCCACAGACACCTGGACTGTTTGTTGTGAAGTCTTGGGGGCAGATTTACTTCACCCAGGCTGCAATGTGATTGGATAAAAGTAGAGTTGAACTCAGAGGTTCGGTTTGGTCAGTATGAAGAAAGACAGTTATTCTCTCAAAACACTGTAATAAAGCACATTTGGTGACATGCAATTGTGGAGCCAAAAAAGGCTAATCCCCTCTGCTGTTCTTTAAGCAGTTCCTCCAGTTTGAGAGAAGCGTTCCACTTTGAGGCCGATAAACTGAAGCTCACTGAAGTGTGTTCCTTCTACTGAAATCTGCTTGAGGCAATTTTTTTTTTTTTTTAATCGCTTTAATGTTCTTTGGAGCTGCAATATATAAGTCTATTGGAAAGGTAAAACTCCAGCAGGCTTGGTTCCTGTCTCGGTTTTTTTTGCCTCTTTTTTTTCCCTGTTGTGATATTTCAAATCCCTTCACTTTCTGGACATGGGATTATCACAAACCCCCGGTGGCGAAGCGGCCACAACAAAACGCGCGCATGCTCGGGGAATCTTTGGCACCGGACCTTGTTGCTCTTGCTGGCCTTTTTTGCGCTATAAGGATATTGCTTATTACATCCAGGGCCCGGTGGGGCAGAGGAAAGGTTGGATTAGGCTTTGATGAGATGGGTTGTGACATGCTAGCATTTAGCCGAGCACCAGCAGTCCCTCAGTTTAGCCCTGGCTGCCTTTTTGCCCGGCCACTGGGAAAGGTCAATGGTAATGCAGGCCTGTTAGTTGGCGCGCCTCACTCTATCTCAATTTCACCGGCCAACCTCTCCATGAGCACTTATCACTCCTTTCCCAAACTGATCCAATGAGCTCTATGCGAGCGCAGCCGGCCGATAACGGATTGCTCCCAATAAGGACACCAAAAGTAGGAAGAACACCCCCCCCCCACCGGAGGGGATGTTTGGACACACCATTTTGCTCAAGGACACTCCAGCAGAGCAGATGTTTGCTGACACAGACGTTTGGACCCCACTCATCCATTTGAGGAGTCTCTCTCTCTCTCGAAGCTGCTCCACCTCTCACTGATCAGGCAGATTCATTTATTTTTCTTTTTTTGCACATGTACAGATATTTTTCCCCCCTCTTCCCTGAGGTTACTGAGGGTGGTTGGGCTTCAGCACTGCATTGCTGGCAACTCATCGCAGCCTGCCGGCCTTGTTAGTGCAGCTGGAAAAGGTCACAGCTAATACACTGCAGTTAGCGCGCACTTCTCCGAATGCGATCCTAGAAAGTGTTGTTTTCCGGAGCCTAATGAGAGATTTCCATGAAAAACAAGCATCTTCTCGAGCTTCTAACCAAACGTTTAGTTACTCAGGTGCGCTGTGAATGAAACTGCAGACAGTACAGACGTGTTTTTCAACAGAATTCACAATAATGTATTTTTGCAACTTGCTTTGAATTTGCATCACACTTTTCATTCCTTCAGTCATCCTTTCTCTTGCCTTTTTGAGTTGAAGATCATGTGATGTACGGCGACCAATCCCAGCTCACAGTAGGTGGGACACCCTGGACAGTTCACCGTCCACCACAGGGCAAACAGATGGAAATCACGAGGAACAACGTAAATAATCTGCGTTGGCCAGCTGTGGGCCCTTTTTGCATGTAGTTTAGGGACCAACTTGGGACAACATGCGGTGTCCCTCAGGGTTCTGTTGTGGGCCCACTTTTCAGGGAGAGGCAGGGGCATCCACTGTGACGACGCACCGGCCCGCGGATTCTCAATGAGCTGAACAAAGCAGAAATTAATTTGAAATTATTATCATCATTTCATTATGCGTCGACACTCAGAGCCATTTGGCTTTGTCTGTGTTTTCCACATCACTTTCAGTGGCCCGTAAATGTGTTCATTTACTCAGCCACACGCAGCATAATGTCACCAGTGAGCCGGAACATATGAGCTTCTTTCATTTGAGAGTGTGATTGTAAACAAGAATGTTTTATAAGGCGGCGATGGAAATTTAATTTGATGGAGAGAATTACACGTTTGGCAAGAAATGGAGCTAAAAGCCTGTTTCAAGTTTATTTCTCAAATAATAATGAAAAATTGTTCATTTAAAACAAAACGGAGCGACAAGCTCTTAACAAACAAAGGGGGAATTTAATGTTGTAAGAATCAATCTGTACATTCAATAGCCCTAAACAAATATTGTGGCCAGGCGTTCCCAAACAGGAACGTTCTGGTAAACAGAAAAGATGCCTACAGTAGGTCAGTGGTTCCCAGCCTGGAGTTCAAGGCCCCCTTTGGTTTGGGTGAGGGGGGTGGGGGGCTGGCACCCAAGAGAAACACTTCATACGACCTAAAGGAGACTCGAGGAGAAGAAAAGAATCTTATTTTGAAGACTCCTGCTTTTGTTTGTTGGGGACAGACAAATGTGTCTACCGGCATCTTTGCTTCCCTGTCAAAGAATCAGAGGTTGGACAAAGAGGGTCCCAAGCCCTTCCGAGAGGAATTCACAGGGGCCTCAGAAAACAAAGGCTGGGGCCCGTTGGTCTAAAGTGATATTACAGATTACATCTCACTTTGCGGAAAAGTTACTGTCTCTCAAAGAAAACAAGTGGGTAGAAAGTTTGTTTTTCGCACACAGTTCTGGCCGGGTCTCATCACCGGGAGAGAACATGCGAGCGGCCATCAAGCAGCTGTTGAGAGCGAGATGAATGGATGTGCAGAAAATGGAGCCCATTGGAAGTGATGGAGCTCGAGCAATCACGGGGAGACAGATGGTACTCGTTCAGCACTTAAAGCAGCGCCATCCAGACTCATTTGATACCACTGCATGATTCACCAAACCTGTCTGAGAGCCAGTTATTGTGATGTCACGGGGCGACTGAACTGCAGACGACCTGCTCTGAAGAGGTCTGCAGGAGTGCGCGACATCTCCTGTGCAGCCTTTTCTGACAAATATCCAACCTGGTGAAGAGTCCAGAGGTTTCTATAAAGCCACTGGTGACACGATGTATTTTGTCTGATATTTCAGCTCCATCTTTTTGCCGTGTTTACTCCTGTCAGTTCCTTTTGTCCATCGTCTCTTGGAACAGAGATTGTTATTTATGCAAATAGTTAAATCTGCGGAATTGATTTGTGCTAATTTTTTGCCACCGCTCTTTGTGGGCAGCCTTCACCTGCGACCTCTTTGTCCCTGCCTTCACTTTCCTCCTTTATCTCTGTTAGCAGATCAGAACAATGTGAGCTGACTCAGTAAGAGCATTTGTCTTTCACGCTCAGGGCGAAGCTGCCCTTCGTCAAACAGCAGCACACCAAACACTTGGAACGAGTTGACTGCAGATCTGTCGTTGGAAAATCACAATGAACGTACAGTTTTCGCTGCAGTTTCTGTGAAATACATGACGCAAACTTGGGTCTCTCATGAACACAGCTAAAGCTGGTGCACAAACAATTTTGTTTGCATGGTAACAATGTCATTTATAGGTCTCTCCGAATACAGTTACACGGAGGCAAAGTCAAGTGTTGACCAATGGTTTATCTCTTTGGTTCTTGCTCCACTTTTCCTGTTCCACTGTAAACAAGGCGTGCCACAAATCTTGCTGAGTGCACTTTGCTTGTTTCATGTCAAAAATATCTTATCACACGTAAAATCACACAAAATCACCCAACTAATAGGTGTTATCCTCTCCCCAAAAAACTTGAACAAGCTTTTTTGTACATGATACACACACACACACACAAAAAAGTTGATACAAGTAAAAACTTCACTCGGTTTATTATCATAGATATAAAGATAAGGAAGTGTGGAGCTGGTGATAAATCCTCCTGAAGGTCTTTCACAGCCTTAAAAAATACTACTGAAATAATATAAAACGATGGAAGTTAAGAAACAAACTTCCTCCAAAGAAAACTTTACAAAAAAAATGTTGTATTCAAAAAGGGTTTTGTACAGAATAGTGTCACACCACAAAGCTGCAGAGACATGAAGAAATCAGATCATTCTTGAGGTAATTTCTGTCTGGCGGTGCACCAGGAAATTAGCGATGAAGACGCGTGGAACAAACCTTGGACGACGGGTGCAGTTGGCACATCCGAAGGTTCACAAGCTGGTTCCCTGGTAGGGTCCTTCCGCCTCCGGCATGCCGGCGTCCAGATAATTAGCACGCCGAGGAAAATAAAGCCTGGATCAAAGCACATTGTCCGTCCAAAATAACCATCAAGTTCGCTGGCAAACCTTCCAAGAGGCGATCTAAAAATCACGCCTGGGTCAGCGCCGCCGCCGCCGCCCCCCCCAGCCATTTACCGAGCAGCTCGCCGAGCCGGAGGCCTGCCAAAACGTCTTCGCAAACCGGCGTTCTGTCTGAAGACAGACCGAGCTGGCCAGAGATTAGCAGCTCGGAGCCGGCTGCAGCTGTTACCGTCACACCTGCCAGATTCTTCCCCACCCACTGAGTCTCCTTATGGCAACGGCACTGCGGCCTAAAAACAGCGAAATAACTCCGAGGGGAAAGCGAAGCAGATAAGTCGATTGATTTTCTGAATAAGCAGACCTCTTAATGTATCAGGAATGATAGAGCTTTACAGCTACAAAGAACCTCCTGAACCTTTTACTCCTGCAACATGAGGAGAGAGCACCTGATTGCCACAGCTGCTCCCATGTCAGATCAGGAGGCTGCGGAGGGGGAGATCTCCTATTGTCCATTAGAACTTTGAGTTCCTTCACTGCTTTGTCCACCACAGACTTTGAGCCCGACCTCAAATCCATGTGACACATCATCTGGGCATAAAATAACCACAGTGGATGAATGAGCTGAGCAATGCATCAGATTGGGACGAGTGTTTCGTTCCCTCTGCAGGTAAGTGGAAAGAATTTGCGGGGAGGAGGCAAAGTACTCCGTGACAAAAGGTAACGGCAGCACAAATACAAACAGCTCCGTTTGGCGCAGCCATGTTTGCAGTGAATAATGTTGATGCGCTCTCCGAACCCAAAGTGTTTTTTTCTTTTTTTTCTCTGCCCGAACCCGGGCTCGAGATTCCAGCACTGTCATGTCACCGCACTGATGCATCATCGCGCTCCCCTCCGCTACAAGATACAGTCATTTCCAGCCACTAGGTTTCTCATTTTCTACTATTTGCTCCCAAGCATAAGGTCACCGTGCATCATGCAGTGCACCTCTGGAACGAAGGAGATGATTTGTTGTCGGCATTCCGGGTTATTACCGCCCGGTCCGAGAAAAAAGGGGGAGGGGGGAGAGGGGGAGAGAAGGGGGGGTGGGCATAGAGAGAGGGATGGAGGGAGAGTCAGAGTGAGAGCAGGGGTAATAAAATGGAAAGAAACAGGGAGTATGAAATTGGACTCAGAGCTTTACAAGCTCCGCCAGGGAGCAAGATACAGAGGGAGAGAAAGGGGGAGGATCGAGAGAGAGATTAGGTTTACTGACAGGTACCCTTGTTAAAGAAGAATAAAACCCATTACCTTAGCGGATTACACGTCTTCACAACTTACGTAACAAGTTTGACAAGCGTAGTTCTGTACACCGCCGTGTCCTTGTAGGATGAAATATTCACACCCTGTCCAGACAGGCGGATATTGCTTGAGTTTAGCGTTATTTCAGGAAGTACTAATGCTTCCAGCGAGGAACCTAAAGTGAACCTGTTCCGCTGGAAGCTTCCCTCAATCCTCACTTCAGAGTGATTAGATACAAACGACTATGATTGGGACTATTTGCAACCCTGTGGTTGAAAACGTGCAAATTGTGTTTTGTCGGGAAAAACCCGAATGTCACACGATGATTTTCTGACTGCAGTTTCATAAGAGGCACCGGCGACCCGCAGGGCTCATTCCGAGCACCACTGCTGTTTTTTTCACATTCCCATAATAACTTTTGCTCTTTTTAGAGTCTGGCCTCATCTATTGTCTATGCCAACGCTTCCATGATCATATTTTTGTGGTTAGTGAAAGTGGATCACCTGCAATCAATGAAAAATGTCAAAGGAAATGTCCATAAACTTATTCTCAGCAGCCTTTTTCACCCATTTTCATAATTCAAGCGAATCATCACTTCTTACAATGCCTCTTTAGAATGACCGAGAGCATTTTGAGGTCACCTATTTCCACTCATACACCAGCTGCCATTCAAGGTCCTCACACACCAGGAGAAGCAACTTTCGGTTCAACTTCAACGCCTTGCTTGAGGACATTTCCAAAGGGGGTGGGGGGATAGAAACGTCAACTCTTCGATTGGATGACAGCCCACTCTGTCAACTGAGCTGCAGTAAGATATGTGAAGCCGATGTCTCAATTTCCCCAGGCAGCAAGTAAAGTTTGTCGTCCATGCAAGCATTCAGTGGATTTCAACACTTTCTTTTAGGGCTTAAAATGGGTCATGCTAACACCTGACTAATAACTGTATAATCACTGATAGGATATGACTTTTGCAAATGAGTGGTTCAATATGCCAAGATGCTAAATATCAGAAAAAATACTGTTTTGTGCATACGACATAAAAGTATGCAAGTCTATCCTGTATAGGCTTTAATCATGGTAGTTTACATGTGAAACTCTCCAGCTGACAATATAAATAAGATGTTATTTTTCTCTATGTATGTTTTTGCTTCCACAGTATCAGAGGAGTTAGTAGTTACAGCTGCTCACTCTTGCTTTCGCCTTGATCAAATCCAAATCTGTAAAACATACAAACACACAAAGGCGTTTACTTCTGTACATACTGTCTGTATCTGAATTTTCCATCTCTCTGCTTTTCCAGTATTGAGATTCTTCCTCGGTGTTGAAAATAAAATCTGACTCCTATTATCATGTAAAACTGTTTCATTCAGCTTCCACCGACTGCTCCTGTCTCCAGCAAAGACATGTCATTAAAATTTCATTCCATCCCCCCCTCCCTGCTTTAATGGAGACAAATCTGTTCAGACTGTTGAAAGAGCACCGCCGCCATAAAGGATGTCAGGTCAGGAGGGAGTCAACACCAGTGAGTCCAGCACTGTGGGGGAACTTGTGTGGCTCAAAGTGCAACAGGGCAGCTCCAGTAAACAAACGGCCGATGTTAAAGGCTTATAGAGAACATAATGCATTTCACGAACCACATTTTTCACTCAGAGCGATCGAATCTCAACATAAAGATGCAAATGTCGCCTTTTTGTTGGGCTCTTCACTCTGCGCGGGTGCTGATAGTGATGAAGGCACAGCCGAGAGTTTCACTGCGTCCAACGGCTTCTAATTAGATTTTCACGACTCGGTTTCATTACTGTAATTCCATTAGGTGTAGCCTTATGTGCACGGCTGATAAAAGCCAACAAGTGCTTAATAATGCAGCAGCCGTTGTCCGACATTATTCAGACTGCTCCCAAACCAGCAGCTGACAAACTCTGTCTTTAATGTTTATGACTCTTCCTCACTGTTTTGATGAAATTCAAGCTTAAATTAGCAAAAATGTACACATGTCAAAGTTTAACGACATGAAATGGGTAGTTCAGGGACTAATGTCATATGGGTGAAGACACTTTGACTTAGTGAAAGTGGAGAATTGCCGTAGAGATGACAAGCACTGGTTACTGCCACAGACAACAATCTCTGAACACACAGTATGGTGAACCTCAGGGCAGGTGGGCTTCGCCAGCATAATGCCACAGTTGCTATCACTGCTAGCAGCGAGCAGCAGGAACCAATAATAATAACAATTGATTAGATTTATATTGCACTTCTCTAGGCACTCAAAACGCTCACAGTAGGTTCTTTATTCTTTCATTCTTCATTCAGGCTTGGTGCTGGTAAGCTACACATGTAACCACAGCTGCCCTGGGGCACACTGACGGAAGCGTGGCTGCCATTTTGCGCCTACGGCCCCTCAGACCACCACCGGAACATTCACACTCATTCATGCACCAGTAGTGGCCCCACTAGAGGCAAGGAGGGTTAAGTGTCTTGCCCAAAGACACAATGACATATGGCAGGGGAATCGGGATTCGAACCGCCAATCACTGGCCGACCTGCTCTACCTGCTCTGCCACAGCCATGCCCAAATCAAGCAGACTTGCTCAAACTGAACCAGAGGTTGCTCAAACATGGCTGGGTATCAGTGGTTAGGTGATACCATCATGCCCCCTTTTCCCCATTATCAAGGTGTTTGTAGAAGTACGTTCATGGGTCTAAGATTTTCTGAATTCAGTTTTGGGGCGAAGTTAAACGCATGCATATTCCCCAGAGTTGGGGGCTTTCCTGAACACTAGTTCCCAAATGATGTCTTGGACTCTCTCGGAGGGTTCCACAGTTCACAGGAGGGGTCCAAGGCTTTTCCTGTTGTTACAATGTGAGAGGACAAACGCACATTTCAAATAAGAAATTGCCTTTTTCTTTTATTTTGAAGCCTTCTGTGTTTGAATATTGGCTGGAAGTTAGTGTTTAGGTTTTTGGCTTTGCTGTAATTTTAGTGGATCAAATATCAAACAAGGGTTTTGAGCCACTTAAGTCGAACACTGTTATCACATTGTCGGGTCTCCTTCACGAAATTGATTTATCTCGAGGAACGTTCCAGTAAAATAAAGGTTGAGTAACCGAATGAATGAATATGCTAAAAAAAACGTGACAATTTAATGACAGTCGATATATTAAGTCACTCTAAAAATAATCACCATGTGCGTCAGCTCCCGCTTTATAACTGCATCTTTTACAATGTGACTCATAACGTTTAAAAGGGTTCAGTCTCAATGACATCGGCGTGACAGCAGCTCACGCAGCCATCCTTTTACCGAGCTGCATTGACACCGCAAGGTTCTTCCCGCAGAAAAGGCCCCATCAATGATGCATGCGGCCCCTCGAGAAACACATTCAGACAGACAATACGGGGGGGAAATCAACTTAAAAAGAGGAAAGGGGGTTCGGCTGCTTCGTCTCGGCGATGCATAATTTAAACGCCACCTCCTCACGTGCGATTCTCCGCTGTTGTCATCCTCCGGTCGGAAGACGTCGGGAGAAAGCAGCCTGAGCGATAAATCAGCAGTTTTTATTACCTTTCTCATACAACTGATCACAGAGGGACGCCTCGCTTCACATAATGACAACATTGCGCACGCTATGACTCAGAAGCATTAGGTGTATTAAGTGAGGCAACGGGCGTTCTAATGGCAGAGCGATTTTCCAAATGCGGCCGCGTGCTGGCGAGAAATGATCTACGTGATAAACAAACAGCCGAAACGCCGCTTTCAGCATTCCATTCTAATTGAAAGGAAAGAGAGAGCAGAGGAAAATTAGACCTTATCAAACACACGGGCGACCCAAACACGGTGATCACACCGATGCCTGACACCACTGGAAAGGTAAGAGAAATCCTCCAATCTACTGAAAGTAAAGATACATTAAAAGCTAATGTTTTACAGACAAGCCAGTTGGATGTCAGGCAAGAGTTACTGTCTGAACGACTAGCTCCTACAAATGCTAACCATCAAAGGTCCTCAGGGGTCGAATGATTCAGTCCGAATGCGGTGACGGTGGGACCACTGATCATGTTGAAAGTATAAGCCTCCAATCAAGCTTAGAGACATCCTCAGGCTTTTATTGTGGTAAGCGAGACGACTATCAGAGCCACCTGGCAGCAGCTTATCGCAGCGCCCCGGCAGGAAGCTCCCGCAGCCTTGACGAGGAAGGAAGCCGGGCTGCGCGAAGACAAGGGGGTCCATCAGACGCAAGCTCCGGGGCTGTGGATGGCAGTGACCAGCTGGCTGTTGGGAGTGAATCACGGCCCCCTCAAATGGAAGAGCCTTCTCTTGTGACCTGTCAGTGACTGACGAAGGCAGCTGAGCGATGAATAAGGAGCAGTGGAAATCAGAGGGCAACCGGTTTGGCTGTATTTTGGTCCAGCAGTGCTTTTGAGCCAGACGCTCGCTTAAACACATGCTCCATGACAACGCAAAAGCTTGCAAACGCACATTATTGATTTCCCTCCAGGATATTTACTCTGTGTTTAACCCCCCTCTGTCCAAAGTTAGCTTGAACCCACTGCACTCGGACAAGTGGGCAGCCAGGGGGCGCCTCAGTCTCTCCTGAGGGTCTGGACACTCGAACCGAGTGGTCCCTCATCTTGCTAGCTTGCTTCTCCAACCTCTGGGCCACAGCTGCCCCGATGGCTTGATGTTAGAGCCCATTGAAAATGCAAAGTGATGACAGTTCACTCTGAGGGGAGTGTGAATAATAAATGTTTCTTGGCAATTCCTCTGAAAGGTTACGTTACAATGAATCATTAGGATAGGACTTATTTAAAATGATTAGCACTTACTTAAGACACTCTTTCGCCTGCACTGGCGCCGACCCTGATTTGCATGTCGCCCGGAAAACTGTGATGAATTGCAGGACGTATGTGGGCCAGGAGCAAATGAAGACGTCTCAGATATTATCCTGGATTTTGGCCAAGCGTGAGACACTCAGAGTGACCGATGTAAATGAGGCCAAAAGTCCTCCAGACACAAGTACAGTTTCCAGCCTGTCCTCTATCCAAGATTATATATTTAGGTTTCCACCCCCCCGACACCACATTTGCCGGAGAACCATCCATCCTACATCTGGCTGATGTTACCGTCCCTGTCGGTGGGTTGATCTCCTGCAGTCACTCTTTATCTGCTAATTTAACCTGCTAAATGTCAGAGCGACCCAACAAGTGGGGATGTCATCCACCTGCTTGAAGGTGGTCCAAGAACAACCCACGTCCCAAAGAAGATTTACTCTTTAATCTGGAGCAGACCTGCAAATCTCCCCTGGTGCTTTTATTTTGAAGGCTCCTGCTTTTGGATGTGGGAGTGGCTCTGTTCACAAATGAGTGGGAGCAATTTGAGAGTCACTGTCTTTATCAAGGACTTTTCAACTGAGAGAGTGAGATGGGGACAAAAAACACCAACTTTGCGATTGGAAAACAAAGCCATTGAAGGAGTGGAGGAACAGCTGCCCCACAACTCGACAAGTTCAACTTCTGGAATCGCTTTTTTTTTATAAAGGGGGCAGAGTGGAGCTGAGGAGAACAAAGGAAATTATATGAAGAAATTCAAAGGTCAGAGTCTCATCAAAATGTCAAAATAGTGTTTTCCTGCCTGCCTTTCAGTGGATTCTTCCTTTTTTCTTAGCTTGATAAAACACAGCTGATTACGGCAAATGTTGCATGACTAGAAAAAGCCTAAACAAACTGGCAAAGACTTAAAAAAAATTTGTTTTGAAATACAAGGCAAGAAAGAAAAAAAACATGCCTCAACCCTCGCCGCTTCCTGATTGTGGGATTTACATAATCGCGAATTTCGGTTCTCAATTTCGAATCCGTCTTTGATGAACTCTGATTAGAGCAAACCTTGAAATAAATGAATCTTTGTTGGTGGTAGCGAGGCCAAGAGATTTAATTAGGGTGAACAGCTGCTCCGTCTCTGCACGATCAAGCAAGTATGTCAGGGAATATTTGTGCACGAGGCATCAAGATCTTGCAAGGCTTCTTCAATCGCTTTCTTTTTTTTTTAAAGGCCCCTTTGCAAATCACTTCATTTTCACGGTGAGCTTTGATGTGACTGGGTTTGTTGTTCCGAAGGTCAAAGATAGAAACTATAAAGGTCCATGGATACTCTTGATGTTTGTTCTTTTGTCTTCTTGTGCCGTGAGAAAAAGGGACTACAGTCAGCTCTAGTTTTATCGAGCTAGTTTTCAACACATTTATTGTGATTGGTCAGAAATCTGAAGCACAAGTGGTTATTGCAGCTTCACAGCAAAATTCAGCAATGAGTTGTTGTTTTTTTGGGGCGGGGGTCAAAGGGTGTCGGACTACTTCTTCCAATGAATGCATGAAGTTTGGAAATATCTTGGCCAACTCGAACTTAGATCCCAAACAAAAGGATTTTCCAACACTGCTATGATCACTCGGTTCTCTGAGGTGGTGCTTGCGATAGTACGTTGCTCTAAATACCGGGACAAGGAAACGCGGCATCATGGGGACTGTCACTGGATCAATCACCGGCTCGAACCCTTCTTGAGAACAGACCGCCCACCCTCCAACCTTTACGGTCATACTTGGAGGATTTGTGAGCATGTCGAGCGACTGGTGTGGGATCGTCCGCCCCCCCCCCCCCAGGTGGTGATCAGACGACTCTTCGCCTGAGGTTAGTCACAATCACCGTGATGAACCATCTGCCTCGTAAGCGTTCCCCGCTTTATTAGCAGCGTTAAAGATGTTGCAAATGACCTTTTAAGTTAATTGAACATTAACACTTTATTATTCCTACTAAATTACAAGCAATTATAAGGCAAGGGTCAATTATCTCCCCCAGGAGTTGTATGTTTTGGTCCTTGGCACACTTATTCATGTATGACCTACGCCAACATGAGATAAATACAGCTCACGTATTCAGTTTTTGGTTCAATCAATCACAACTGAAAATCTGGTTCGGGTAAAACGAGACAACCGCTGTCATTTC